>JASDQU010306742.1:125358-143281 GCA_032191745.1 Picea mariana
AAATAACTAAATGTTTGGATTAAGTCTTTGGATTGTGTTGAAGTCAATGTGTGTGGAAAAATAGGACAATGGTGAAGTGGTCGAAGCTCTACACATAAAACTTAGTTAAAACAAGTAAAATAAAGGAAGTGTTCAATGTAGAGTAAACCTTAGTAAAAATATAATAAAATGCAGAAAAATGAGTATTACGAAGATAAAATATAATAAAATGTGGATAAATGAGTATAAAATTGTATCTATCTCAATATTGCTCAAGTTTTATCTCAAACTAATTCCATCTTATATATTTGTGAATATAAAATGATTTCATAAAATATGAAACCATTTTACATATATCATTTACTAAGTTAAAATTTGTTTTATATAGCTAAAATTTGGAAGTTTTGAAACTTATTCTACAACATAATACACATCTCTTTCTATGTAAGTAAAAATATTTAATTTTACAATTAAACCATTTACATTTTTTTGTTAGATATGGCCTCGAAGTTGGAACCTAGTAGCCATTACAAAATTTTGTAATAACTCTAAAATATAAGTTACGGAGTTTAATCTGAAAAATGGTAGGATGGGTGGTACAGTTGAAGCTCGATGACGTGATCTATGATTAAGTTGATGTTTTGTGTTTGTAGTTGAAGATATTTTTAAACACGTACAAGTTATAATCAACATACGTTAACTTGAATGAAGAGTTTATAGAGAAGTTTATATAAAAAATAAATAAACCAGGAAGATATTCAGATGGTCGATTTAATCAGGGAATGGTGGCATGATTCTTATGGTCTCAAGATTAATTTAGACAAAGTATATTCCATTCAGAGTCTAAAAAAACTCCAAATTATAGTAGCTACAATGCTTTGTAGATTGTATGGTGAAAAGGACTCTGAAACTCAAACTGGGATGGGTTCCTCTTATTCATCAAACTCTGGAAGGGAAAATCTTCAATTGGGCACACATACTTTCCGCAAACATTCAACAAGAAGTTAAGAAATGACAGGAAGCACCCCCGGGTTACTATCCAGGGTTTTTCATGTTGTGTTACCTAATAGATGTAGTTTTTGGTGTAACTCCTTTTCCATTGATGTCTTGGAATTTTTCAATGTCTCAAGATCCAGTTCACATTTATTGTTTAAAATTATGGGCTATAAACTGTAAAAAATATTTTTATGAAATTTGTGACAATTTCATGATCTCTCTGTACAATATGTTCAAAAACCAAACAGCTCCTAGATTTTCTCAGGGAGCCCCAAATTCATCCTAAATTCAATCAAAGAAATAGGACATTGGTCTGTAAACGAGCAATTTTCTTATATCAGGATACATGGATGTGAAGGAGCATTGTATCTTTTACCGAGCTATGTCTGAGATAGGCTTGTGTCGAGGGAAATAGCATATCAAACAGTGGTTATTGGTATCGTTGCTTCTTTATCCAAAGGTCAAAAAAGACAATGTCCTTCTTTTCCTATTTCACTAGGAAGTTATTTTTTATTGAATGCCAAGCATGCATTGAAAGTAGCAAAACAACTTGCAGATATTTGGTTAGCCTATGGAACTTTCAGGATGCATGATCCAATAGGTCTCATTAAGAAACATTGTAATATAGTAAGAAATGTTAAGGCTTACGTTCACAAAGATTCTTCAGTTGATGTTATTTTCCAAAGAGATCAAAACTATCAAGAGGCAGTCTAAAGGATTGAAGAGATGAAAGACAATCCAAAAGCAGAGGAACTCACAAACTTGCAACTTAATAGGGAAAATGTTTTTTTTTTTAAGAGAAGAATGAAAAACAAGGCAGTGTAACAGACAAATGTTAGTCTACTCGACAATGTTCAATCAATGTTGTTGATCTCTAAGACTATTTAAGTCTTGAAAACAACCTCGGGAGGATAAATCCTCCCATGTTTTAAAAGAGGTGGCACTCCTCTATATGAATAATACACATAATTAAAACAAAGCCTAAGAATGGAGTAGGTTTATCAAGTAAACACTCATAGGGAAAGAAAGGACCAAGCTCTATTCTACTGAGTATTCACGATATCATACAAGATTTACAAATATTGTACAAGATTGTGATATAAAATAAAATAGGAGTCCTAACAAGAAACATTTCCATCATAGCATAAAGCGAAAAATGTCATTTAGCAGAATGAAAGTAAACAACCGAGACATATGCATAGAACTTAACATGATGTTTCATTGAAAATCATAAAGAGTGGACATTGTTGGCACAAGGGCAAACCCAGGGTTCAATGCTTCAACAACGCACCAAAAAAACCCTAACTACTGGCCCTTTCGGCAACACCTGCGAAGAAGTTGAAGTCTCACCCGAGGTAGAGGCAGGGAGGGTTGCAGGACTCAGGTGTCTGCAACCTAGCTAGGACACGGATCTGTGATCACAATACTTAACAGAACACTCAACAATTCACATTCATTAGTCTTTAACCCTTATTCACATCACGATTAAAACCCTAATTACATATCAGCGCAATATTCATCAAGATCAAGCACATAGCCTTACAGTAGATCTAGCATTCATTCACATCATAAAGCACTTAAGCATTTGTAGATCTATCTATCATAACAGTGCACTGAGCAAATACAAGAACAATATAGCACAAAGCACAATAACACAGGATATACGTGGTTCACCCCAATGTGGGGCTATGTCCACCAATCTTCTTCTCTTCTTTATTAGCTTATTCCAATCTTCTTACATGCACAGAGCCACACAACCCACTCTGCATAGGACATGAGATCTGTGCGCACCTCGCCAGATCCTCCTTCCCCGAGTTAGGTCAAAGCACAAAGCCTTACACAGTCTGCGCACAAAGCACTATAGGTCACTTACACTTAGCTCTGCAAGTCTCAACATACAATATGCATAAAGCGTTCGCAACTATTCGCACTTAGCACAATCAAACCTCTAGTAACTACTTCTCACATCACCTAGATACTTATTTATACATTACAAAAGAGGCCTAAGCATGGGTAAACCCATGGGCTGACATCCCATACCCGTTACATAAACCCTAAACACAAAAAGGTTGTAAAAGGGGGCGAGATCCCGCAATATCCACTTCGCCTGGGTGCTCTGTCTTCGACCAGCCTGTCGAAGTCCCCAAAATGGTCAAACACGACCAAGGTTCTTCCAAAACTTGGTCGAGGGCCAACAGGCCCCCAACACTCACCTGTGACTCATCCCGAGTCACTCTGATCTGGGCAATTCTGCTTTGAAGGCCTCGAACTTGGCTCGAGCTGCCTCGACTTGTTGCTTTGCCAGAGCCTCCTGCTCGACGAACTCCTGGATGAATTTCTCGGTGACAAGCCCTTCCAAGTGTTGTTCCATTGTGGTGACCACCTGTTCCAATTATGCACCTTGTCCCTCGATTTCTTCAAAAAGTGTGCAGACTTCATCCTGCACCGAATGGAGTCTCTAGGTCACTCCCATGACCCTACTCTGGATGGCATTGACCTGTTGTTGAACTGCGCACACCTCCTATGATCTTTTCATATTCTCTACCGCTGAAAGCAGCTTCAACTGTGCTTGTACTGTTGATGCTCGCTACTTCGCCTCCTAGAGCGGTGACTCCAATGTCCTCAGTTATGGGTCTTCTGCAAGGCACTCATAGGTCTACACACTTTGATTACTGAGTTGCTTACATTCTGAATCCAATGCCTTAATTCTTTCTACTGTGCTCCTGGCAGTTTCTTCCCTTTGATCTCGCACCTCCTGCAGAGTGCTCGACACTGCTTGCAGTTCCAACTCTGCTACTCTGGTTTGAAGCTGTTGAATGGCTTCAATAAGCTTCCCCACTTGGCTCTCAGCTGACTCTTCTTCCATTTGTACCAGGCCCGACATAGAGCGAAGTGATCTAGTTACTGCTTCTCTGACTCCAATCTATTTCGTGAGCAGTTGATCTTTCTCTCTCTGGATCTGCTCTCTGTCCTCTTCAAACTCCGCCCGGAGATCATCTTTTTCTTGTTGCGCAACCCGACATTTCTCTAGGGCTTCCTCCTTTGCTTGTTGCAAGGCCTCTATGGCATGTTCTTTTTCTTCCTGTACTCAACGAAGGTGAGCCTCTGTCGCATCTGCTAATCTACGTAGTTGGGCAGGCTCATCTCCCACTTCTATACCTTCTGATGATGACGGCGTAGTAGACACTACGCGACTCGAATAAAGAGCTTGTTGTACCCCTTTTAGCTCTGCCTCAATCCTATCATACAGTGTCTCCTGATTTGCTTTGTTTCGTTGCAAAATATCGTCCAAAGTGTATGATACAACTATGATGATGAGGTCAATATCATCCACTGTGAGTATGTTCTGTGACTGAGGCTTATTGGCTCGCGCCTTCTTCCACGCTGAGGGTTTTTTGGGAGAAACCTTTCATTTCTTTGATGTCTCGGCCTCTGTAGGGGGATCCTTCGGCGGTGTCACGTCACCCTTTTTTTGCTTGTCTTCTTCCCCTTCCTCTTCTTGGTTTACTTCGACATCTCCTCCTCCTCCAGGTGACTCAGATGCAGTTTCCTCCGATGCGTTGTTTATTTCCTACACCTCTTCCTTCTTCTTCTTCTTCTTCTTCTTAGCGCTACTTGGTCCATCATATTCTTTTCAGGTGACTACAGGACTTCCGATGATATTGGGGTTGGAGAGCTCTGTCTGCTCGATTGGTACAAGGAATTCAGCTGGCCACTCCTTGGTTATCTCCTCCATGTCTTCATCAGTTAACTTGTAATACGACTGCAGCTCCTCTTTGCTTTCATCTCTGCGCGCAGTGATGTAAATGAAATGCATGTCTACGCAGAACTTCGTTATTGGCTTGTAAGTATGCAAGGTATTAAGAGTCATTCGGGGGAATGACTCAATGGCTCGTGTGAGCTGTAAGTAGTAAGTGTGGAAGACAACATTCGACTGCCACTGCTTCGCCATATCACTTGAATACCACAAGGTGGTGAACCTCGTGGCCAGTGGTTCGGATGGATCGACTTCAAGGAAGGTCGCTCCCTCTAGTATCTCCCAAGCGACAAAGGCAACGAGAATCAACAACCAGCTGAAGTGAAACTAGTATCCCTAGTCCTGCGCTTTGCGACAATCCTGCTCCAACTGGTTGACGAGGTAGCTCACCCATATCATCTGCATCCCTTCAACGCATTTTCCTACGAGGTTGATGACGAACCCCGTGACCTGCTTTGGTCTATTCTTCCTGACGAGCTTACGAGTGATCAACTGGCAAGCTAGGCGCATTGTGCCATCTTGGATGGAGGCTACCTTGTAGCCCCGCTTCTCCTTCTCCACATCGTCATATGTCTCCTTGATTCACTGCACCAGGGTGCGATCTGCAGCCTTCCTTGGGTAAAAATCCTAAGGGTCTGGTCTGTGCATGCTTAATCCAGTGATCTGGTGGATCAACGTCGGATCTACAATGATGCGCCTATCCAACCACAGGTACCCGCTGTTAGCGTCAGAAGTCACCCCTGGATTGCAGCAGGAGCAGAGCCCAACGCCCATCAGTTTATGTCACGATTTGTTTATAAAAGGGGTGATCGAATGGAATGCTAACTCAAAACAACATTGTTCTAACTCCGAAACTAGGCCAGGCATGCATGGGCAAGTGAGGTCTTAATCAAACTTCAGACAGTGAATTGTAGTAAGGGTGAGTAGGAGGAAGACTTGTGTCAGAGAGATGCAAAGGTCTGTCATAAACATCAGGTTTCTAACAAACTGTAGAAGAAGGCATCTAAACGCAAGATCTTCTTACATTCAAACGCAAAAAACCAGAGAATACAATAGTGCCACAATAAATACTTTATCATAACATAATTGCAATCATTCGTGCGAATCCTTCGATCACGAATTCTCTCAGTATAAGATGAAAATTAGATGGAGTAAGAAAGACTGTCTGTCATAAAACAAGAAATCTCACACACAGATGCATAACCAGAAAACTAGAATATCTGTTAAAACTTTATAGACGGGAGCTTTGCTCTACCATCGATAGATTAAAAAAAATAAAGACTGAGTCTATATACTCAGAAAATTCGCCTAACATCGGCGTGCTCAGTCATTCAAGGCTTGGTGTCCCCTCAACCGAATTCGGACAGATATTCTTCGTCAGATGCCACCTTAACTGCGCATGGCTCCTGTAAGGGAAGTAGCTGAGCCATTAAGAGCCAAGTTAGCATGTGCAGACTTCCTCCGGCTAGTCGAGAACTCGGCATGGCTTCTCTGAAAAAAATGGGTACACAGGACCCTCTCGAGCAGACCGCTTTCCAGACCCTCCATACCTCACACTTAATGAATGAGGAGAGGTTTCAACCACCCCATCTTGCCTTCATTTACTACAAGCGAAGACCAGGATCGAGGTCAGGTCCGACAGCAACTGGAGGTCGTGACGGGCCTCTCTGTGACTGAAACCCGATGCCTTTGGCCCCTTTTGCCCAGCTCCCTTCTTTCCCAAGTGACCACGGGTTGTGACCCTGTGTTTACTCTCAAAGGCGCTTTCGACGTTCGCGAATAGAAAGGGGTTGATCCCTGTTCCTTGAAATCGTGATGAGCGAAACGTCGAGATGGCTTAATCTGGCGCCACGCGTCCCTCTAGATCTGACGGTTCTGAACTCTCCCGACGATGCTGTGGGCCCGGGTCCTGGACACTCTCGACACCTCGCGCATCGGGAATATGACGATGCTGCACCTTGCGCCTCGAAATCGCGATGGGCGAATCGATGAGGAGCCTAATGGCGCGCCAGGTGTATCCTGTGGATGGACGGCCGAGATTGCTCCGTAATACTACGGGCCCGACTTTGGGCGCCTCTGACGCTTTTGGGGTTCCGGGTTTCGAGATATAGGACAAAATGAAACCTTCACCCCTCGAACTCCCGAATGCCAAAACACCGACGCGACTAGATCTCGTGCCACGCGTCCTCTGGATGGACGATTGTTATCTTTACCTGCACATAATATGGGCGCTATCCATTGCGCTAACCTCGGCGCAACTTCGCTAACCGCGATTTCCCGCCAACCGTTGATCTGATCCTTTGGATGAATCCTGGTCGTTGAAATCAGACTGCTCACTCGATTTAAGCCCGAAATGGATTTCTTATGCGAGTTGCGCTCAGCGCTCATCGCGCCACTTGCAGACCTGATCGCTCTTATGCTTCAGACGAGAAATGTTACTAACATTAGGCTCCATGGGGGATAGAGTCGTCCCTGTGATGCTCTAAGGACGCATTTTGCAGTTCCAGTGCCTTGTTGTTGGGCTATGGAGTCATTTACTAAGCCGAAAAATAGAAATTAAAATAAACAAGGAACCAAAAGGACAATATTTACAAACAAAGGAGCCATCGAAGGCTCAGACAAACAATTTCTTCAGGAAATGCCCATTTACTGGGCTGTTGAAAACTTCTTCACCATTCAAATCCTGCAGCCGATATGTGTTATTTGAGAAAACCTCATAGATTTTGAAGGGCCCAGTCCACAGGGCTTCAAATTTGCCATGTTTGCCCTTATCTTGTTTAGGAGCATCCCATTTCAGCACCAGGTCTCCTATCCGAAATCCTTCCTTCTTGGCCTTCTTATTGAAAACCTGTTTGATCCTTTGCTGATGATCCTGAATTCTGTCCATTACCTACTCTATGGCCTGCTGGACTTCTACCAGTTGATGAATCCTTCTAATCATGTCATTAGGCTCTTCTTGATAATCCTGGAAGAATTTCGCTACTGGAATAGCCAGCTGAGACGGGGGGATAGCTTCTGCTCCGTAAACTAACTGGAAAGGGGAGATGCCTATAGATCTCTTTGTGGTCACCCGATCAGCCCATAGAGCGAATTTCAGCTTCGAGTTCCAAGCCCTTTTGTTGTCCTCCAGTAATCTTTTGATGATCCTTATTAGGCTTTTGTTGGAGGATTCTGCTAAACCATTGCCTTGGGGATAATATGGGGAGGAGTGAATCAGTTTGATCCCAAATTGTTCGCAGAACTTGACTAACGGCTCAGCCTTAAAAGAGGTTGCATTATCCGTAACAATCCTTTGTGGGCAGCCGAACCTTACGATGAGGTCTTCCAGGAATCCAATGATTACCTTGTGGGAAACACTCCTGGTGGGGATGGCTTCGATCCACTTAGTAAAGAAATCCGTGGAAGTCAGTATCCATCTGTGTTGCCCACTGGAAGCAGGGTGGATTTCTCCAATAAAATCTAGGCCCCATTGCTGGAAAGGTCCTGAAACAACTACCGGCTTTAAAGGTAGAGACTTGAGCTGTTGCTTTCTTGAAAATCTTTGGCACGAGACACAGGCTCTAACTCTTCTACAGACATCAACGAACAAGGTCGGCTAGTAGTACCCAGCTCTAAGGATTTTGTGAGCCGTGGTCTTCCAGAAATGGTGCCCTCCGCATAGGCCGCTGTGAAATTCAACGATGATTCTATCGGCCTCTTGTGGATCCATGCATTTTAAAAGCACCCCCAGGGGGTCTTTCCAGTATAAAATTTGATCAATAAGGCAGTATCTGACTGCCTTGAGCTTCAGAGCTCTTGCTTTGTTTCTGTGCAGGCCATCTGGAGGCCGCAACTCTTGCAGAAAGTATATGACATCCTTATACCGAGGACATCGAGCCAATGGGGGGCTCCCTTTGAGGGTCCATGTCAGACAGCCAACCCTGTTGAATTCCTGTGCATTCGTTGATGAAACTTACCTCCAAAGCTTGGCAATTAGCTTCAGCCAACAACTTGGCTAAGCCTTGACCCTTGATTAATCTGGTAGGCCTTATTTCCAATTCAAATTCCAGGATCTTGGCTATCCATTTACTCCTCTTCCCATCAATGTCGGGTTGTACCAGGATGTCCTTCACAGAGGCTGAAGGAACGTATGCAATCACCTTTGAGTGGAAGACATAAACTCTGAAAGCTTTGAGAGCTTTCACTAAGGCATAGGCCTGTTTCTCCATGATTTCATACCTGACTTCTGCATCTCTTAATGCTTTGCTGAAGAAGGCGATGGGTTGCTCTCGCCCTTCCTCATTTTTCTGCAACAAGACTGTTGCTACTGTATCAAAAGAAGCGAAAGAGAAGATTAGGAAATCTTTGAAATAGTGAGGATTGATCAGCACAGGTGCCTTAGTCAATGCTCTTTTTATTTGGACAAAAGATTCCCTAGGTTCAATGGTCCATTTCACTTCATTTCCCTTCTTGAGCATGGTTGTGATGTGTTTCACCAGCTCAGCAAAATTTGAAATGAATCTCCTCAGAAAATTAATCTTCCCCAAAAAGGCCTGCACTTCCTTCTTAGATCTGGGAAGTGACAGGGTCTGAATTGCTTCTATCCTGCTAGGATCAATGCTTACTCCCTCTACTGATACTATATGGCCTAACAACTTCCCTTCCTTCATAACAAACAAATATTTCTTGGGATTTAGGGAAAGGCCGAACCTCCGACACTTCGAAAAAACCTTTCTTAGGTGACAACAGTGCTCTTTGTCCGACCTGGAGAAGACTGTTATGTCGTCTAGATAGATCACCACAAACTTATCTTTCTCCACAATGAAGGCTATGTCCATGGCTCGCTGAAACGTCGCTCCTGCATTCATCAGTCCAAATGGCATTTTGGCATACATGAATGTGCCCAAAGGAGTGGTGAAGGTTGTCTTTTCTCTGTCTTCAGACATGACCCATATCTGATTTTAGCCAGAAAAACTGTCGATCATGGAAATCCTAGATGCACCGGTTACCCTCTGTAATATGTGTTCCATGTTGGGCAGGGGATAATTGTCTTCCCTTGAGCTCCTGTTTAGGTTCTTGAAGTCGACACAAAGCCTGATTTCTCCACTTTTCTTTCTTACCGGAACAAAATTGGCCACCCATTCGGAATATCTTAAGGGGACGATGATCTGGGCCTCTAACAATTTCTTCACTTCTTTCTCCATGATAGGCAGCAACATGGGATTTATCTGTCTTAGCTTCTGCCTAAATGGCTTAGCCTCTTCCTTCAGTGGGATCTTGTGTTCAATGATGGATGTATCATACGTCTTGAGATCTTCGTAGGTCCAAGCAAACACATCAGCAAACTCTCTCAGCAACTCAGTATATTCGGCCCTTTGTTCTGTGGTCAAACTCCTTGATAGCCTGACAAATTTAGGCTCCTCGGGTGTGCCATTGTTGCACTCGGCTGTGTCGGCATCTTGATCTGCAACCCTTCCTTTTACTTCCACATCATTCCCGTCGAACAATCTTTCTAAAGGGACTAGTCCCCTCAGAATGTGATTACTAGGCAGCTGAATAATCTGGTGGTTAGCAATTTTATTTAGAAACACCTCAGGGTGTGGGTCACCTTCCGTGTCAGGATCTTGATCGATCTGCAACGCAGAAAATTCATCAACAGATTGGAGAAACTTTTCAATTTCGAGATCATCTTCGAATACCTTCAAATGCTTAACATTGTCCGGTACAGAGGGCCTATATTTTATCTCAACATCAGATTTGACCATAGGCGACAGAGGAACTTTGAGCAAACTAGCTGAGACAGCTAAAGAATCGGCTGAAGTATTTTCCCCCCTTGGAATGAAAGAAATGTTGAAAGCCAAGAAGAAATTGTCAATCAGGTCCCATACCTCATTTCTGTAATTTCTGAGCCGAGGATTATTAACACGGTAGGCATTTCTGACTTGCTGGATGATCAACTCAACATCTCCAAATATTGCCATCTCTTTAATTCCCATTTCTTTTGCAGCCCTCATACCCAGAACAAGAGCTTCATACTCTGCCACATTGTTGGTGGTTTCAAATTCTAGCCTATATGATAGGGAAATGGTTTCCTGAGAAGGTGACACAAAAAACACCCCAGCACCAGCGCCTTCTCTGAAGCAGGCTCCATCAAAAAACATTTTCCAGACGGGGGTGATGGAGGGAGGAAATTCATGAGGAGTGGTGGGCCGCTTTCTGAGTTTAAGAGGGGGCTCGGGAGCATGAATGAGTTGTAGTAGAGTGGAACCTAATTTAGTGTCCAAGGCAAAAATGGGATGGTTGGTAGGGTTGGTTTCATCACTGATTATATAGGCCAATCGGGCTTCCCTGTATAGCCTCCTATGTTCTCCCCCAAACACTGGGATAGTAGCATATGTGAGGTCCATCGACAAAGTTCCCCCAAGTCTTTTTATCCAATATCTTGATAACAACATACCGAACTTGGGGGGGACATCAGCCACTACAATATCCATGACCACACTTTTCATGGGCAATTGAAACAAGGTCACGACCAGGTCTTTGATGACTCCTAGACATTGAACTTTCCTGGAGTCAAAGGAATAGAGGTCATGGTAGGCTCGGGTGACTTCTAGCCCTANACCATAGGACCTAGAATAACTGCAGGCTTTTCATCTTGTAAATTGATGGAGTCTGTGGGAAGGTATGAGGTCTTGGACTGTAGAAGCTCAGAGAAGCGCTTCTTGAACCCTTCATATTTAATCAATTCGGTTAGAGGCACAGGGATCGTGATCTTTTGGATTTCATGCTCGAAATTAAAAGAAGATGTAAGCTTCAGAATTTCTCTTATTTCGAGAACATGACTCTAGACTATGGGAGAGAGGGGTCGGGGCTTCTTACCTCTATGACTGTCCGCTACTTCATTAGCAGGTTTCTCTGTTCTAGTGGACTTCTCAGGAACATCAAGTCCTACTGTCTTTTTCTTAGACCTCAGATCATACCTGCCTTGGCTGCCACTAACCTTGTCTCCCTTGCTCAGTTCATTTAGTTGACTGTCCATGAGAGACTCCTCGTATGCTGATTCAGTGAGATGAGAAAAGGAGGAGTGTCCTCGAAGCAATGGATCTCAGGATCAAGCTCATCTGTTTCCCCTTCTTCCTCCTCGACCACAAAATTGTTTTGAAAAGGGGCCTGAATTTTCTGGTCTTCTCTGTCTCTTCCCCTTTCTCTTTGCATAGTTGGGGAAGTGATATTGTTTGGCCTCCTAAAACCTCCTTTGCTTTCGGCATTCTTGGGGCCCTTGTATGCTTGCCTCCCTTCCACCTTCATCCTCTCCATTTCTGCAGACAGAGACTTCACCATCTTGGTCAGTTCATCCATTTGAGGGTGGGGCCCCGATGGGCTAGAAGTTGAGGCTTCGGATCTTCCCTTTCTACTATCTGCGTCGGCCTTGTTCCTTAATCTATCCATTGCTAATACATTGGATTCCACTTCTATGGCTGGATCTTGCATTTGAGCTAAGGAGGTGGCTCTTCTTTCTCTCAATAAAAGACAGAAATCGGGACCAAACGCACTAGCATAAGAGATATTGGCCGAGGCTTCTGAGGGTTTCATTTCAGCAGGAATTTTATTATACATATTATTGAATCTTTTGGAGAAGTCAGAGACAGACTCTCCTTCCATCTTCTTCAAAGACCCGAACTCTGTCATGTAATACATGAAATCCTTCCTATCTCCCCACTGCCTCAGGAAAGCACTATCCAGGGCTTCGATCCTAGCAATAGATCCGGGGGCCAATCCTCTAAACCACTTTCTCACTTCACCATCCAGGCTCTCGACGAAGACTCTCATCCAGAGATCTTCATTTTCAATGTTCAGGTTGTCTGCATAACTGTAGAAAGCAGCCAGGTGCTCTTCCGCGGCTATGTCCCCTTCTCCAGTGAACTTGGGCATATACTTCAAGTAATCTCCAGTAGGAAGAGGATTTATAGGATGGGGCAGGATTAAGGGAGCATATCTGGCAGCGACTATGGCGTCCATTCTATTTAGAGGGGGATTAGCACCAACCATAGGAATATTAGGTGGAGGAGAACTTGGAGGAGAAGGAGTTTGTGAAGGGGCTACTGGGAATGAGTCTCGAAGTGGAATGGGAAACAAAAGGGAATTTAAAGAGAAGGCTAACGGGTTCAAATCGACAGATGCTCCTCTTTGTGTAGGAGTGGTAACAGTAACAAGAGGAGGAGTGGGAAAATCTTCTGTGGTCCTGGGTCTATGCCAAAGTACAGCTTCAGAAGAGAGGGGAGTGGCAAGGATTTCTCCCTCCAATCCCAGACCAGGAGGGGAAAACTCAGCAGGAACACTCCCAAAATTCAGGAAACGGGATGCTTCTGAAGGAGGTCTATTAAGAAACCGAGGAGGAGAAAATGGAGTTCCTAAAGAAGGAGATGGCAGATTACCTAGTTCGGCGGTGGAAGCTTCTTCTTCAGAGGCCTTTCCTTTTCTGAGAACCACCTCTGGATCGGTTTCAGGTGTAGCTAGAGGCAGTTGTGGATGAGACCGCGTGTGTCTGCCTTTGAAAGCCACAATTAACACGACAGGTTCGCCACAGTGGAGTCGTCACAATGGAGTCGCCAGGTGCACAGTAGCAATCTTCAAAGGCTTTGATGCCTGATGCACCTTCAGAATCAGAGGCTTAATGTCATTCAATCCCGGGGGAAATTTTCAACTTCGTCCCCTGCAACGGCGCCAGAAATGTTAGCATCATAAGTCACCCCTGGATTGCAGTAGGAGCAGAGCCCACCGCCCATCAGTTTATGTCATGATTTGTTTATAAAAGGGGTGATCGAATGGAATGCTAACTCAAAACAACATTGTTCTAACTCTGAAACTAGGCCAGGCATGCATGGGCAAGTGAGGTCTTAATCAAACTTCAGACATTGAATTGTAGTAAGGGTGAGTAGGAGGAAGACTTGTGTCAGAGAGATGCAAAGGTCTGTCATAAACATCAGGTTTCTAACAAACTGTAGAAGAAGGCATCTAAACGCAAGATATTCTTACATTCAAACGCAGAAAACTAGAGAATACAATAGTGCCACAATAAATCCTTTATCATAACATAATTGCAATCATTCGTGCGAATCCTTCGATCACGAATTCTCTCAGTATAAGATGAAAATTAGATGGAGTAAGAAAGACTGTCTGTCATAAAACAATAAATCTCACACACAGATGCATAACCAGAAAGCTAGAATATCTATTAAAACTTTACAGTCGGGAGCTTCGCTCTACCATCGATAGATTACAAAAAATAAAGACTGAGTCTATATACTCAGAAAATTCGCCTAAAAGCGGCGTGCTCAGTCATCCAAGGCTTGGTGTCCCCTCAGCCGAATTCGGACAGATATTCTTCGTCAAACGCCACCTTAACTGTGCATGGCTCCTGTAAGGGAAGTAGCTGAGCCATTAAGAGCCAAGTTAGCGCGTGGAGACCTCCTCCGGCTAGTCGAGAACTCGCCATGGATTCTCTGGAAAAATGGGTACACAGGACCCTCTCAAGCAGAACGCTTGCCAGACCCTCCATACCTCACACTTAATGAATGAGGAAAGGTTTCAACCACCCCTTCTTGCCTTCATTTACTCCAAGAGAAGACCAGGATCGAGGTCGGGTCCGATGACAACTGGAGGTCGTGACGGGCCTCTCTGTGACTGAAACCCGACGCCTTTGGCCCCTTTTGCGCAGCTCCCTTCTTTCCCAAGTGACCACGGGCTGTGACCCTATGTTTACTCTCAAAGGCGCTTTCGGCGTTCGCGAATAGAAAGGGGTTGATCCCTGTTCATTGAAATCGCGGTGATCGAAATGCCGAGACGACTTAATCCGGCGCCACGCATCCCTCTAGATCTGACGGTTCTGAACTCTCCTGACGATGCTGTGGGCACGGGTCTTGGACACTCCTGACACCTTGCGCATCGAGAATACGACGATGCTCCACCTTGCGCCTCGAAATCACGATGGGCGAATCAGCGAGGAGCCTAATCGTCGCCAGGTGTATCCTTTGGATGGACGGCCGAGATTGCTCTGTAATACTGCGGGCCTGACTTTGGGCGCCTCCGTCGCTTTCGGGGTTCGGGGTTTCGAGATATAGGACAACATGAAACCTTCACCCCTCGAACTACCGAATGCCGAAACATCGACGCGACTAGATCTCGCGCCACGCGTCCTCTGGATGGACGGTTGTTATCTTTCCCTGCACATAATATGGGCGCTATCCATTGTGCTAACCTCGGCACAACTTCGCTAACCGCGATTTCCCGCCAACCATTGATCTGATCCTTTCGATGAATCATGACCGTTGAAATCAGACTGCTCGCTCGATTTAAGCCCGAAATGGATTTGTTCTGCGAGTTGCGCTCGACGCTCATCGTGCCACTTGCAGACCTGATCGCTCTTGTGCTTCAGGCGAGAAATGTTACTAACATTAGGCTCCATGGGGGATAGAGTCGTCCCTGTGATGCTCTAAGGACGCATTTTGCAGTTCCAGTGCCTTGCTGTTGGGCTATGGAGTCATTTACTAAGCCGAAAAATAGAAATTAAAATAAACAAGGAACCAAAAGGACAATATTTAATAACAAAGGAGCCATCGAAGGCTCAGACAAAACATTTATTCAAGAAATGCCCATTTACTGGGTTGTTGAAAACTTCTTCACCCTTCAAATCCTACAGTCGATATGTGTTATTTGAGAAAACCTCATAGATTTTGAAGGGCACGGTTCACAGGGCTTCAAATTTTCCAAGTTTTCCCTTATCTTGTTTAGGAGCATCCCATTTCAGCACCAGGTCTCCTATCCGAAATCCTTCCTTCTTGGCCTTCTTATCAAAAACCTGTTTGATCCTTTACTGATGATCCTGAATTCTGTCCATTACCTGCTCTCTGGCCTGCTGGACTTCTACCAGTTGATGAATCCTTCTAATCATGTCATTAGGCTCTTCTTGATAATCCTGGAAGAATTTCGCTACTGAAATAGCCAGCTGAGACGGGGGGACAACTTCTGCTCCGTAAACTAACTGGAAAGGGGAGATGCCTATAGATCTCTTTGTGGTCACCCGATTAGTCCATAGAGCGAATTTAAGCTTCGAGTTCCAAGCCCTTTTGTTGTCCTCCAATAATCTTTTGATGATCCTTATTAGGCTTTTGTTGGAGGATTCTGCTAAACCATTGCCCTGGGGATAATATGGGGTGGAGTGAATCAGTTTGATCCCAAATTGTTCGCAGAACTTGACTAACGACTCAGCCTTAAAAGAGATTGCGTTATCCGTAACAATCCTTTGTGGGCAGCCGAACCTTACGATGAGGTCTTCCAGGAATCCCATGATTACCTTGTGGGAAGCACTCCTGGTGGGGATGGCTTCGATCCACGTAGTAAAGAAATCCGTGGCAGTCAGGATCCATCTGTGCTGCCCGCTGGAAGCAGGGTGGAGTTCTCCAATAAAATCTAGGCCCCATTGCTGGAAAGGTCCTGAAACAACTACTGGCTTTAAAGGTAGAGACTTGAACTGGTTCTTTCCTGAAAATCTTTGGCACGAGACACAGGCTCTAACTCTTCTACAGACATCAGCGAACAAGATGGGCCAGTAGTACCCAGCTCTGAGGATTTTGTGAGCCGTGGTCTTCCAGAAATGGTGCCCTCCGCATAAGCCGCTATGAAATTCAACCATGATTCTATTGGTCTCTTGTGGATCCATGCATTTTAAAAGCACACCCAGGGGGTCTTTCAAGTATAAAAGTTGATCAATAAGGCAGTATCCGACTGCCTTTAGCTTCAGAGCTCTTGCTTTGTTTCTGTGCAGGCCGTCTGGAGGCCGTAACTCTTGCAGAAAGTATATGACATCCTTATACCAAGGACATCAAGCCAATGGGGGCTCCCTTTGAGGGTCCATGTCAGACAGTCGACCCTGCTGAATTCCTGTGCATTCGTTGATGAAACTTACCTCCAAAGCTTGGCAATTAGCTTCAACCAACAACTTGGCTAAGCCTTGACCCTTGATCAATCTGGTAGGCCTTATTTCCAAGTCAAATTTCAGGATCTTGGCTATCCATTTACTCCTCTTCCCATCAATGTCGGGTTGTACCAGGATGTCCTTCACAGAGGCTGAAGGAACGTATGCAATCACCTTTGAGTGCAAGACATAAACTCTGAAATCTTTGAGAGCTTTCACTAAGGCATAGGCCTGTTTCTCCATGATTTCATACCTGACTTTTGCATCTCTTAATGCTTTGTTGAAGAAGGCGATGGGTTGCTCTCGCCCTTCCTCATTTTTCTGCAACAAGACTATTGCTACTGTATCAAAAGAAGCAAAAGAGAAGATTAGGAAATCTTTGGAATAGTCAGGGCTGATCAACGCAGGTGCCTCAGTCAATGCTCTTTTTATTTGGACAAAAGATTCCCTAGGTTCAACGGTCCATTTCACTTCATTTCCCTTCTTGAGCATGGCTGTGATGTGTTTCACCAGCTCAGCAAAATTTGAAATGAATCTCCTTAGAAAATTAATCTTCCCCAAAAAGGCCTGCACTTCTTTCTTAGATCTGGGAAGTGATAGGGTCTGAATTGCTTCTATCCTGCTAGGATCAATCCTTACTCCCTCTGCTGATACTATATGGCCTAACAACTTCCCTTCCTTCATAACAAACAAAGATTTCTTGGGATTTAAGAAAAGGCCGAACCTCCGACACTTCGAAAAAACCTTTCTTAGGTGACAGCAGTGCTCTTTGTCTGACCTGGAGAAGACTGTTATGTCATCTAGATAGATCACCACAAACTTATCTTTCTCCCCGATGAAGGCTATGTCCATGGCTCGCTGAAATGTCGCTCCTGCATTCATCAGTCCAAATGGCATTTTGGCATACATGAATGTGCCCAAAGGAGTGGTGAAGGTTTTCTTTTCTCTATCTTCAGACATGACCGATATCTGATTATAGCCAGAAAAACCATCGATCATGGAAATCCTAGATGCACCGGTTACCCTCTTTAATATGTGCTCCATGTTGGGCTGGGGATAATTGTCTTTCTTTGAGCTTCTGTTCAGGTTCCTGAAATCGACACAAAGCCTGATTTCTCCACTTTTCTTTCTTACCGGAACCAAATTGGCCACCCATTCGGAATATCTTAAGGGGACGATGATCTGGGCCTCTAACAATTTCTTCACTTCTTTCTCCATGACAGGCAACAACATGGGAT
>JASDQU010306743.1:22594-47074 GCA_032191745.1 Picea mariana
TTGAAAATACAAAGTTTTTTTATTGAGTCAAAATGTGCTTTCTACGACCCACTATGAGAGAGATGTGTAATTCCTTCGGTGCTCAAAATGGAGTTGATACTTGGCATTTAAAAAAATATTTCAATGAGCTTTCTACAATTCACTATGAATGAGATGTGTAATGGAAAACCCCTTAGTACTTCCCCTCCTTTCGAGGATGGTACCCAAGGTAAACCCTAGGTTTTCTAGGGCACAAGGTTGATCAACAACGGGTCTCAAAGCCATTACAATCATATACTCGATGAGCTCATTTACTCCTTCCAACCACCCTGAGTTAAACCCAGTTTTGTGTGTTATGTGTAGTTTAACTTGGGTGGTTGGAAGGAATGATTGCTATCCTCCCCACTTGGGTTTATACAAAGATGGATCTAGCACCCTTGAATACCCCTCCTACAACCTAATTTAGCAATGTTAACAATTGGTATATGCAGTTCCATCAAATCCAAAATGATTATTGTTGGATTTTAGATGAAAAATGCCAAATTCCCTTCCCGTTATTTTGAACTGTCAGAAAAGGTCAAATTTGTAGAACTTTTAGACTACAACATTGTATTAAAAGAAGAAGGCTAAACATTTTATGCTTTTGACTTTTTTCTGTTTGGCATTATCAGAATTCCACCATAAAATCTTTGATAAAATTGTAATTTTGGCTTATTGAAATCATTGTTTTTCATACAAAAACGGATTTAGCACCCTTGAATACCCCTACTATAACCTAATTTAGCAATCTTAACAATTGATATATGTAATTCCATCAAATCCAAAATCATTATTGTTGGATTTTAGATGAAAAATGCCAAATTCCCTTTTCATTATTTTGAACAGTCATAAAGGGTCAAATTTGTAGAACTTTTAAACTACAACATTGTATTAATAATTAAGTTTCACTTTACCACTCTAATGGTTTTCATTGTTGGTTAAAAGGAGATCGTAAATCCCCCCACCAAAGTATAATTATATCCAAAGCATGTGATATGTTTATCCCTTTGAAAAAGTGGGGCCATCATGACCATGTAAGTGAGTTGGACAATTCCACCTCAATTTTGAGAGTCTATATTAAGTAATAAACAAACTTTACTACTTTCATTATAACTAAAACCTCTTACAAATGGACATGGATCATTAACAAAAAGACTAAAGGGAGGTAGTTGGCAAGGTACCGATTACCCCTTATTTTGTATAGAGGTATTACTAGTGAATTTCTTCACTACCCCTTGTGATTTTTATGAGCCTTGGATAGTTGGGGCACTTATTTGGTTTCATGGATTATGACGAGCTAGAGGGTTTTAAGACATGTTGATGGAACATATGATGTTTTATGGTTCCTCTTGAGCATTTAGCTTCATCCTGACTTTTGGGCATCTTTACAGTTCCCATGGAAATTCACATTTCACAAGGCATTATCATGTATCCCAAGGCAATCCACGGTTGGTCAAAATAGTTTGGAGTTGTTCTTCATGTACCAAGACTTCTCATGCCATGTCATGTCCTAGATTTTGAATCACTCATTTATAGGCTTGTGTCAAACGACTTCATGGGACATCCACCTTGGAGGTTGCATTGTGGCATTATTTGTCACATGTGGACTTATCTAATTCTCCCATGACTTGAGGAGAAAGTTGGCATGATTTGAGGAGGGTTGTTACACCTTGAACACCTCATCCATGAAACTTTTGAAGCTGATTTGAAGGGTTCATCCACTCTTGAGGGGTCTTATTGATGGTTTATGGAGATTTTTCACCTTGGAGATCCATGTGTCCACCTTGGAAGATACCTAAAAGACTTTACTTGCATACTTTGAGGAGTTTGTTGAGGATCTACCCCTTTCGAGGCCTTTGGATGCTATACATTACACCTTGGATTCACCTTCTTCCTTCATTGAGGGAGACATCACACTCTCTTGTGGCCTTTTCACTTGGATCTTTGTACATGTGGTTTGACCACCTCACTTTTATTGTATTTTTTGACTAGGTAGTTGGAGGAAGTAATATTTTATCCCTCCCTAGACTAGATATAAGGATCTCACATGAGACATTGCTATTTTATTGTAAACAAAGTTGAGCAACACTCTACATGAAGATTTTTCCTTCCTCCTTATCACTCATGGTTGGATTTTTGGAGCATTCACTCCTTAGAACTTAATTGACATATATTTCTTGGAGCATATGGTTGTGTAAAGGTTTCTTTCTTTGTAGATGATTGTTGTCAATTCTTGAAGCTTATCTATCGTGGTTCTTGTTTGGTGCATAAAGATTAATGGTGAAATGCTCAAGTCTTCTATGAACTAATTACTAGATCAATCCATTGAAGGGATTTTTCTACCATTGGAGGGAAGATGTTCTAGGGTAATTCATATCCTTCTTCCTTTGTTGGTTTGGTAATTATTTGGTGCCTTGCTTTATCTATCCATATTGGAACCCTAGAAAGAAGTATTAAGTAAGAATATAAATCCATAGTTGATCTTGTTGGTGAAGGTTGTTCCCACGAGGATCCCTTCTTGTTGGGCCTTCATTTCCATTGTTAATCTTGATTAGATGAGGGATTACTCTTCCTTTTTGGTTCTAATCTCTTTGCCCTAATCCTTGAAAGAAATAGACCAATTGTGAAGAAGGTTTCTTCTTGATTCCATAATCACCTTTGATTCACATTGACTATGTTTCCCATGTTGGATTGGGCATTGATCTCTACTTCCTTCCATCACCCTTTTTAAATCATAAAAACCCCAAAACATTGTTTTACTAAAGCTACTCCTTCACTGTGTTCCTCATTGCTTAACTTTAGTAATCCTACTAGGAATACCTCCCTTGATCCAGAGGAGAGCCAACCTAAAGTGAAGAGGATAATTTTATTAGGTGACAGTGATGACCGTCCTGATAGTTTCCCCTTGAGTTGTGCCTTGTGGATTAGGGATTTTATCGTTAAGTACAATTTGGGAAGTAACATTTTCGGCGTCATTGTTGGGGATAAAGTCCATTCACCCAGAAATTTTAAGATTATGTTTCATGACACCTTAGTGAGAGTGTTGTATTACATATCTCCTTCTCCAATGGTGGCTCCATGAAGGGACAAAGCTCTTATTCCTTACAGATTTTGAAGATGTTGTTGGGTGTAAAGGTGAGCACATCCAATCATTTTGAAGGCTCTTTGAAGAAAATATCATCTTGGTGACTCCACCTTTGGTATTGATATGAGGTTTGATCATTGTTCATTTCATATTTTATTTTCAACCTTGTATTGAAGACCTAGAAACAAAATGGGATTGCCTCCACGGTTGGTCGATTGGTATGCTCCTTTTGATTTTTTAAATGTCTCGAGGTTCTCTCATAAGAACCCAAGTATATATGCAAGATCAATTCCAAGTTTTCGTGGACATGATGATTCAGTCATACTACATATTTCATCTTTCATGGAATTCAATTTGAGCATGCGCATCATTCATGAAGATGTTATGATGAATTGTTTTTGCATTTAGATTGAAAAATAGTGCAAGAGATGGTTTGGACATCTTGGTAGAGGAGAAGTGTTATCTTTTGCAAGATTTTCTGAGGCATTTTGTAGGAAATGGAGCCCTAATTATCATGATAAATGTATTCCCATTGTTGAAAGACTCAAGGAAGTATATGGTGCAAAAAATCCTATTGAACAAACTCCCAACTCTCATCTTGAAGATGATGAAGGCATCATTGAAGCATGCTTTCCAAATTTAAAGATAGATTAGTGCTTGGCTTCTACCTCCAACATTGATGTAGGTAAGGCTACATGTGGGTAGCCCTTAAGCAACCCCATCCCTACAACGTGACCGATCTTTGCCAAATATTAGGTATGGATTCTAAATTTCAAAGAAAATGCAAATGAAGACGTTTGGAATGAAGAGTATGATACATGTTTAAAATTCTATGATGAGGTAAGTCCTACTATCCTACATGATAAAGAAACAAATTTTCTCATTCTCAAGTTGAAAAATGAAGAATTCACACAAACTTCCACCAATAATTCAAGCTTCCTACAGTCTTGGTCAAGAGATGACATTGATGTTGTCCTGGAAGAACCATAAAATGGCAGATATGATGAAACCATGAATGCAGAGGGTCATAATGGTTCCTATGATATCATTGATGAATTGGAATTTGAGCATACTCTTAGGGTCAAAAAACATCTGGAGTTTGTCTAGGTAGAGAGCAGATGTGACAAAGCTACAGGCACACATAACGAATTATAGCACACAGTGATATAACCTTTATGTTGTGCTCTGATGATATTCTTGTGTTTGATCCCGTTTATGAATGTAATAAGATAATGATAGGTCTATTCTGGTTGCAGATAGAAAACAAGACTGTATTTTTTACCTTAAGGAGAAAATGCATGTTAATATGATGGAGGATGTAATTTTTTCTCCTCCTAATTTTTGGTATGACATAACCATTGTGTTTCCTAGCACAAAACTTCCACTTCAATTCAAACAAAATAATCATAGGTCATATGTGTTATATGTTGATGGTACTCCCATGTTTGATGATGATGATTATGAGTATGGGAATGATCTATTCCATGACCTAGAATATCAATCGACCCCAGATGAAAATAATGGTCATGGTCTCTTTGATGTCCTTGAGATTGAGACCGGGGAATTTGAAGAGTCTCTTGAGAAAAAAAAATCATGTGTATGTCTCCTTGACTCTGTGAACAATGAAACCATTAATATGCAACCTAAACAGAGAAATCCTAGATCCTATGTTTTTTTTTTAATGGCCCCCCTATTTATGACACAAATTCAGATGAAGAAGAGCATATAGGTGATTCTGTTATAGAGTTACTTTGCGAACCACATAAGGAACAAACAAAGAACCTTCTCCCTTCTTCTATAGACACTCATCCTGAATACAAAGGGTTTTATTATGTGGATATAGTTGACAGACATCCATGGTCGTTTCCAAGCACTACTATTGATGTTCAAGGATGTGGAGATCAAGAACCCATTGTGATGATTGCGGATAACACTTAGGGAACCTTCAATTCTTAACAACAAAACTCAGAAATGAAGAACAAACTTAATTATGATATAGTGGTAGAAACTATACACTCACAATCCATGATCTATGATTGCTTTGAGGACTCCTACTCACAAAGTGATCTAAATGATGGCATTGCTCCATTTTTATCTAGCATGATGCCTTTGGAAATGGTTATAATCAATGAAAGTGAGATCATGGTTGATTGAAGTGAATCCATGCTTGAGTTTCATGGTAAAAAACATTTCCAAGTGGACACATAGTGCCCCCAATCATTTCCGAGCTACCACACAAACTTTCATTTTTCTCTTATCATTGCTCAAGGAAATGAAGGAGGTGAAAACATTGGATTGGATACTAAATTTTGTTCCACCCCTGAGATCAATCACATTACTCAAATTTCCTATAGAGATCGACATAGTAAAACTTGCCTAATTGACATAGCCAATGTCTTGGAGGCATCGCAACATTTGGAAGAAACATTAAAATGGATTGTCTCTTCATCTATGGAGGATGAAGAGTATAGGTTACTAAGGTGACCTTTCTAACAATGGTCCCTTGAGTTGTACCATTTGGATTAATAATTTTATCCTTAACTACAATTTTGGTGGTAAGAATACCCGCTATAGTTTGATGTGTTCTCATTTGGATATTGTTTATAATGCACTTGATATAGCCCAGTAGAAGCTAAGGAAGAAATTGAAGTGGATCATTGTTGATCTCAAAGGACATAAGGACTTGTCAATAGCCTAGGAGATCAGACACGCCACCTACAATGAAACATAAATTCTAGCGATCTATTAATGGCTCAAACTGCTTAAGGAAAGAACTGACTCCAAATCTATTAGAGTTGGTGACTCCAAATCATTATTCGAGCTCTCTTTAATGACTCTTTCTCCTCATCAACTATAACCTCTATTATTCTCCAAAGAGCCACTTCTTAGTTATAACATTTCAAATGCACAACCATGTTTCATTTGAAAAGCAATGAGATGTAGTCCCATGAACTATTATATTTTATTTTATATTCTCATGTATTGCACATATATATTTGTACTTACTTACTTTTTAATAGCGCAATGGGCTAGCTTGAGTGATTGAGGGCTTTTAACTTCATGTAGGAGGTCTTGGGGTCGATCCCCCAAGTTGAATACCTTTGTTGTGTGCCTTACTTGATGTTCCAATAGGGTCAAGTTGTTAGGGACCTAACCTCCCTTACCCGTCACATAGGTAGAATATTATATTTTCCATGTAATAAAGGCCAATATTAATAAGGCCTAGTAATAAGGAAGAATAAGTCAAATGTAAGAATACCTAATAGAAGCTTCCGCTTCTAGAAGATCTTCCTCTAGATTGTTCTTTTGGTAGATAGATTTAGTATAAATAGGAGTCAAGGGCATGAGAAGTTTTGTCTGGGATATTATTGTAATAGAGCTCTGCTCTATTGGAGGTTGCCCCCTCGAAGAGGAAAGTAAACATTGCTATCATTAATAAAGGTGCTCTTTCTAGTGTTATTCTGGTATTATTCTGATATTGTTATGGTTATATCATTTTTGTTCTTCCATTGCTTGCTAAATATTTATGTTCCACATACAATATTATATCTGGAATATTGCAAGTGGTATCAAAGCACTTTCCTCGACAAAAATTGTGGGTTATTATTTTTCAGGGTAGAGATGTATTTCAGCGTCTTAAAGCTACATAGATATGTCGTTCAACGCATAAATCCACGGTCGGGGAAGCATACACGCAGGAACTACAAGTGGTGCTTAAGAAGACATTGTTGGCCACCCTTGTAATCCCTGTTAGTACCCCTTCGAGTGGTAGCGCATCAGAACACCTGTATACAGATCGACCGAGACATCATGAAGCCCTCCATAAATAAACTGATCAACTTCCTGACTGCTATAGTGCCACCAAGAACAACACTTGGGAAGATACTCTCTAGTACCTGGGTAGTTGGGTAGTATGACTAAGGGCATGGTATAGCCTCCTTAGTTGGTTCCCTGAGATAATGGGTCGAGTACCACTATTGGACCTCACATGTATATCATAAAGCTATAGCACAAGGCAAACCCTTGTATGTAGAAACCCTGAATACCCTAACCCTTGGGACGAAAATAGAAACAAAACATACAAGATCTATTGTTGCGTAATTGTGCCTCTTGCATTCAGGTTGCAAAATTACTACACATTTCTTCTTGTTAAGAATTTGGGCATTTAAACATTGCAATATTCTTCAGATCGGAGTATAACTATGCAGGAGTAAAAAAAAAGAAGTATTGATCTTGCTAGCACCATTATTTGAGCTCTATCCCATTAGATTCCTCTCTTTTCCCTGATCACAACCATACCTATCATTTTTCAACAATTTTTTTTTTCCTGTGGACCCGAACCCCTTATTTGGGACTTACCCCATTGTATTCCCCTTGTCGCCCTGATCATCGTGATACCCTTCACCCGTAACCCCTTTTCTGTGTGGTCCCATCCGTCCCTTTCCATTTTCCCCCTTCATCATGGTCCACAACCGTAGCCAAGACTTGGAAGCCTGCTTCAATTCCTTGTCCTCTGCTTTCACAGAGACCCAATAGGAAGTGCAGTAGCTCAGTGCCAATATTGACACCATCATTGAAAACATGAATTCTTCCATAGATGCAAACATGGAAACCATTAATCAGGACCTCTCTATAACCCAACTTGCATCCTTCATTGGCATGATTTGCGCCAAGATGAATATTCCTGCGGACCTTACCTCCTCTGACCCACCTTTGCACCCCGAAGGTGAAACTTCCTCCAATTCCCAGACTTTTCAGCCCCATCACTTTCAACATGACCTATGCCTTCCGCATGTAGATGTGAATAAATTTGATGGCTCGGATCCCACCGGTTGGGTAACTCAAATGGAACATTATTTCTCTTTGTACGACATTACAAATGAGTTGGCCAAACTTCGTTATGGTGTTCTCCATCTCGATCAAGAATGTTGGCAATGGTGGCAATGGAGAAAAATTGCCCACCAAAGGTATGTGGTTTGGACACAATTTGTTGCAGAGCTTTATGAATGCTTTGACACCGACACCAACCATTTAGGTCATTTGACAAAGTTGAAACAATCTAGCACAGTGGAAGACTTTATAGTTGCTTTTGAACGATTGACTTTCTGCACAGAGGGCATGTCTGATACTTTTTTCCGAGAATGCTATATCAGTGGCCTCAAGGATGAGATTCATGCCCACGTCCTCATGGCTCTCCCTCAAAGTTGGGTAGAAGCTACTAAAAGAGCTAAGGAAACACAACAAGTTGTCTCTTCTCAAACCAGAAAACCCTCCTTTGTTCCTCGCCCTAAACCAATCACTCTCCCTCCTCCTTTTGCTCCACTAAATATCTAGAACTTGACCCGGGCATAAATTGTTGAACGCAAACTCAAGGGCCTTTGTTATAATTATGATGACAAATATTTTTCTAGGCACAAGTGTAGGGAAAAAAATCTTTTTATGGCCATCTCTGAGGATGTTTCTGAAGAAGATGTCAAGGCTCCCCTTGTGGCCGAGTCACCTGAACCCATTGACATGACTCAACCTTCCGACCCTTCAGAAGTTGAACCAGTCATTTCCCTGAATGCTCTCACTGGCTTCTCTTCTCCGCAAATGCTAAAGCTAATTGGTTACATTAAGAATCAGAAGGTCATCATCCTAGTTGACAGTGGAAGCATCCATAATTTTATTCATAGCCGCATTGCCCAAGAAACTAATTGTTATATTCGAGCAGTCAACAACTTTCAAATCATGATTGCCAATGGTGGGTCCATGAAATGTGGGGGGCGTTGCGAAAATGTGCATCTCCAAATTGGTCAGTACCACATGAAATCTCATATGTTTGCTATTGACATGGGTGGTTGTGATATTGTATTGGGTGTCGAATGACTAAAGACTATGGGCCCCATTCTCATGGATTTTAAGGAATTAACCATGCAATTCAACCAGGAGGGCCAACAATATAATTTCCAAGGAATCACAACAGTTTCCCCTAAGATCATCAGTTCCCATCGCATGTAAAAGATCCTCAAAAAAGGTCATTCTGAGATTATTGCACAACTCCATTCCATTCACACCACTGAGACACCCTCTGTGCCTCTTAACCTCTAATCCATCCTCTCCAAACATCAAGTTGTTTTTTCCACTCCCCATGGAATTCCTCCTTCCCGTGGTGTTCACAATCATTCCATTCCCTTTGTCCTCGGAAGCCTTCCTCCCAATGTCCGTCCCTATTGTCATCCCTTTGCCTAGAAAAAATGAAATTGAGAAAAAATTTCAAGAATTGCTTGTCGCAGGCGTTATCTGTCCTAGTACTAGCCCCTATTCTTCTCATGTGGTCATGGTACTTAAGAAAGAAGGCTCTTGGTGCATCTGTCTTGACTTTCGCGCCCTCAACATAATCACCATCAAAGACAAATTTCCCATTCTTGTCATTGATGATCTCTTGGATGAATTAAGTGGTGCCTAGTTATTTACTAAACTTGATCTTCGTTCTAGCTACCACTAGATATGTATGAAAGAGGCTGACGTCCCTAAGACTATATTTCGAACTCATGAGGGCCACTATGAGTTCTTGGTCATGCCCTTTAGATTTTGTAATGCTCCCTCCACTTTCCAAATCCTCATGAATCATGTCTTCTGTCCTTTTCTCCATCATTTTGTCTTAGTTTTAATTGATGATATTCTCATCTATAGTAAAACCTGGACAACCCATATTGCTCATGTGGATCGAGTTCTCATCTACTCTCTCAACACCAACTTTTCCTCAAACAATCTAAATGTGATTTTGGGGCCTCGAAAGTCGAGTACTTCGATCATGTTGTTGGCAAGGCAGGTGTCAGGGCGAATCCTAAGAAGATTGAAGCTATGCAGGATTAGCCTCGCCCCAAGACTCTCAAAAGCTTGCATGGTTTTCTAGGCTTAACAAACTATTATCACAAGTTTGTCAAGAATTGTGGAAAGAATGTGGCGCCTCTCACTGCTCTCCTTAAAAATAATTCTTTCACCTGGATTCCCGCCGCTGATCATGCCTTTCAAGCCTTGAAATCGACTATGTGCACCACTCTTGTCCTGGCCCTTCCTGACTTCACAAATACCTTTGTACTGGAATGTGATGCTCATGGGAGAGGAATTGGAGCAATCCTTATGCAAGATGGCCGACCTCTGGCCTTTACCAACAAACAATTGTCAGAGTGACATTTCGACCAATCAATCTATGAAAAGGAAATGTTGGCTATTCTGCATGCAGTGGACCTCTGACGCCCTTATCTATTAGGGCAATGTTTCCAAATTAAGACAGATCATTAGAGCCTCAAGTATTTTCTAGAGCAACGTCCTTCATCTCCAGAGCAACAAAAATGGGTGACTAAGCTATTTGGATATGATTATGAGACCATTTACAAGAAAGGAAAAGACAATGTGGTTGTTGACGCTCTTTCAAGAAAATATGAAGATGAAGGGTCCCTTTTTACCCTCTCCTTCTTTGTACCGGATTGGCTCCAAGCTATTCGCCAGGAATGGCTACAAGATCCCAAAATTTTGCATATGATCCAACAATTGCAAGCCATTTCTCCAGTTTATCTAGGGTACTCTCGACACAATGATGAGCTTCGCTATAAAGGTCGTCTATATTTAAGTAAACAGTCACAAATTAAATCCACAGTAGCTTCATGCTACACCCACAGCGGAGCACTCAGGCTTTACCCAAACCTATGACCAGGTCAAACATTCTTTTTTATAGGATGGTATGAAACAAGATGTTCGCACTTTTGTGGCAGAATGTGATGTTTTTCAACGCAACAAGAAGGAAACAGTCAAAGCTCCTAGCACGCTACAACCGTTGCTGATTCCACCCGCTATTTGGAGGGATATCTCTATGGATTTCATTGTTGGATTACTTAAATCAGGAAATAAGTCAGTCATCATGGTGGTAGTTGATCATCTTTCCAAGTATGCTCATTTCTGTGCTCTTCAACACCCATTTACCACCTCCACTGTGTCTCAACTTTTCATGGATTATGTCTTCAATATTCATGGCATGCTTCATTCTATTGTTTCTGATCGAGATCCCACTTTCACCAACAATTTTTGGCAAGAATTGTTCAGGCTACAGGGCACCCAATTGCATCTCAACATCGCCTATCATCCCCAGACTGATGGTTAAACTGAAGTTGTCAAAAAGTGTTTGGAAACATATTTGAGGTGTTTTGCATCTGAAAAGACAAAATCAGTGGACTCAATGGTTACCACTAGTTGAATGGTGGTACAACACTTCTTACCATACAACTACTCGCACGACTCCTTTTGAAACAATATATGGACAAACACCACCTTCAGTTCTCTCATACATGCCCGATGTCTCGAAGGTCCAGGCAATTGACCAAACTCTTACAGTTCATGAGGCTATTCTTCGTACCCTCAAAGAGAATTTGGTCATGGCTTAGAATCACATGAAGCAACAAGCAGATCAAGGTCACTTCGAATGTTAATTTGTTGAAGGAGACCAGGTGTTTCTTCGACTACAACCTTATAAGTAGACTTCACTTAAGACCGAACATTGTTAGAAATCAACGCCCAAATTTTATGGTCCTTATACAGTTCTAAAGCGCGTGGGACAGGTGTCCCATCAGTTAGCTTTTCCTAGTCATTCTAAGATCCATCACGTTTTTTGTGTCTCCTGCTTAAAGAACGTGATTGGAACTAAGTGCCAAACTTAAACAAGCCTCCTCGAGTTGGATGAAGAAGGCTCCATCTGGTTGCAACCACAAGTAGTCTTGGACCAGCGTGAGCATCGTCTCCATCAGTGCACCATCAAGGAAGTGTTAGTACAGTGGAAAGCTACAACTCTGGCAGATGCCAACTAGGAGCCAACTACCATTCTACAACAATTTCCTCATCTCAAGCCTTGAGGACAAGGCTATTTTTTAAGGGGGAGGGCATGTTAGGGACCTAACCTCCCTAAACCCTCATGTAGGTAGAATAATATAAAGGTCAATATTAATAAAGCCTAGTAATAAGGAAGAATAAGTCAAATGTAAGAAGACCTAATAGAAGCTTTTGCTTCTAGAAGATCTTCCTCTAAATTGTTCTTTTGGTATATAGATTTAGTATAAATAGGGGTCAAGTGCATGATAATTTTTTTCTGAGAGATTATTTTAATAGAGATCGGCTCTGCTGGAGGTTTCCCCCTCGAAGAGGCAAGTGAACATTGATATCATTAATAAAGGTGCTCTTTTTGGTGTTATATTGGTATTATTCTGATATTGTTCTGGTTATATAATTGTTGTTTTTCCATTGCTTGCTAAATATTTATGTTCTGCATACTATATTATATCTAGAATATTGCACAAGTACCATAATTGACATTGATCGGTTTAAATTGGGTACCATTCACAAAATGCAAGGAAGTGCCTAGGCGTTTCCCTATGAGGTTTTCCTTGGGAAAAACAAATCTAGGTACTTTCTTAGAAGTTTTCTTGTACATATTTATTATCTTCTTTTATTTTACTTTAATGGAGAGTTGGTCAACTTTGATCACTCTCCCACAATGGTGTATTGCTATATATAGTAATATGATTGAGAGTAAAGATACGAGTACATTATGACAATAACACTTGCATACTTGTCTTTCCTTCTTTACTTGTGTGAGCTTTTTTCTATTGCTAGTATTGTTCATATAAAAAAGATACCTAAACCTAGAGAAAATGTCATAGCAAATCTAGGTGCTATGATGGAAGAAGGAGAGCTTACTCCGTAGGCGCAGGGGGGTCACCAAAGAACCTTTCACCTCATTCCATGATCAAAGGGAAAAGGAATATAGCCACCCAATGGTGGCAAGGGGATGTGGTTGTTGAAACAATTTATGAAAGGGGGAAGGGGATTAATACCCCCTTATTGCCCCACTTGACATTCATACCATCACATGCTAGGCTTAGATGCCTAATGCTCTCATGTGTGTGAGGCTTTTCACATCCATAGAGAACGTTTACTCCCATGTCTCATCCCTTGCCAATGTATAATGGATTCTTCCCTTCTTGACTCGACCTTAAGCTCTTCCCTCCCCTTGTGGCCCTCCATTGCTTACCTCTCACCATCAACTCTAGTTAGGAATCATGGCCTCATGTAGATGCCATGCTATCGTTGTTCCTTGTCTAGGGAAGTCAGGGCTCTCAAAAGTTTCCTCAATTATTGCAACATGGATATCATCAATACCTAGGGTTACTTGACCTACAAAGCTCTCCAATCTGCACATTGGAAGGCCCAATCGAATCTCAATTGGCCAATTTGGATAGGAAGTGGCACTCACACAACACAACATAGGAAGGCTGATTACAAGTTGAGGTGGACAGAAAGATTGAGACTGATACCTCTATAGCTAGTATCAAAATGAAGAATATGGAGTTGGAGGCATCTCTTCCAATTTTCTCAGACTTGCTAGTCAAAATCACTAACTTCGTGAACTTTTGTACCCATGATCTTGTATGAACATCATCATCATTAACATGCATACAAACCTACTAAAGAACCTAGTACCAAAACCTAGGTGGAGTATGTGGCAAGTGCAATTATGAGGTTTAAATTCTCTATAATTAGTTTATGTTTATTGCTATATTTCTCTATGTCAATATACCTATCAACTTTGTCCCAAAAAACTTTATTTTTTTATTACATCTTTTAAAATTATAAAGGTTAAAAACATTATAAAATTAAACTACAATTTTTTTAATAAAATATATATCATTATTGTTATAAACAAAAAAAAGGAAAACTAAACCTTTTATACATTAATTTTAAATGCTCTCACAATTCAAGTAAAAAGATTTAAACTCTTCATAAATTCATCTCTTAAGAAGATAAAATTATATTTAAAAAACTCCCTACGTGAGACATGATTGTTGAAGCCCATCAAAATTCAAGAGTAAGATAGATCTATGGTCATTGAAAATGTTATGAACACAATAATTTTGTTGGCATTTATCTTATTTAAAATTCTCACCTGGAAGGCTTGATTAAACCATTCACATCTTTCAATATCGTAAATTCGGCCTTCTTAGATGGAGAAAGATGCATAGTCTCCAGCACACCCTGCAATTCATAATTCAAACTAAAATTACCAACACACAGCAGCGTGAGTAAGCAAATCAAATCAATAAAGGAAAGCAAACTGTTATAGCACCCTGCCAGTGCACATAGAATGTTATAAATCCTAAAACTAATCAGAAATATACATGAAATCCCGTTCAACATAAGAAATCCCTGGAAAATAACATCTACCAAATTTAATATATGCAATGAAAATGAACAAAGCAGTCCCCTCACTTCCAAAATATTTCTGGCAGTATTCCAGAGAGTTGGAAGAGCTCTGCTACCAATGTAACATTGTGCATCCACATTCAAGTTTTGATATCTCACTTCCACTGTTGGTAACTCTATGCCCACCCTGTACATCAAACAACATCACCGATGAATGAATTGTGAGCTTTTTATATCTCTATAACATCACCATTGAATAGAATTGTAACAAAGTAAAATAGGATACCAGGAATGCAAAGTGACCAGTAGACAGCTCTGTATAACAATCTGGAAATTCTTTTTCAGTGAGTAGCTAAATTATGTTACCTGTCAATTCTATTCCTGAGCTTTCTGATAAACTTTTCATTGTCCTGCTCTGTGTCCGGTATCAGCTTGTCAATCAGCAGGTGCCTTTCCAAAGGCCCGAGGTGACCCGCATCCACAACACGCATGTTTATCACCTGGCCACCATCTTCATCATATTCATATTCCTTCAGTATTGATGCTCTCATTCTCTTATCACTCGGAAGCTTTTCTATGGCTGCCCAATGCAGAGCCTCTTCATCACCATCCTTATCATCTGCACTCACATCTTTTTCTCCTCCAAATTGAGACGATGGATGCCTGAAGATACCACTGATATTACCGTGGCTCTTATTTCCCATGTTCTTCCCCACTTCAGCTATTTCTTCTCTGAATAACTCTATACCTTCTGCAGCTACAATCTCAGCCATTTTGATCTGACTGGATATATATGTCACTGTTTATGCTTCACATATTCAGAGTAAATTTGTGCTCTGGTATAAGCTGCAATTTGCATTAATTGTATCGGGACTCCATTTTTATAGATCAAAAGGTTGTGGATGCGAACAGCTTGGTTGAAGTTTTCAGACCAATTATGTACTCTCCATGGCTAAATTGGTTGAAGTTTTCAGACCAATTATGTACTCTCCATGGCTAAATTTGCCAGATAGGATTTTCATACGTGATGCCCAGATCAAGAGATTTCAGATCTCGCGAAACTATTTAAAAAACAGTGTGAATCATGGAATGAAAAAGGAGATAAACCATATTCTGTGATTCCTTGGAAGGTTAGATGATATTGAAATTTTTTTAGCTTCTGACTTCACAGTTTACACCACGTTTAAGTAAAGTTTGGATCGAACAGTGAGTTTTCTGTCGCGTGCCACTCTTTGCGAGTTAATTGTTGGGCATCAATAAGTGAGGGCTTCGACATGGATTGACAATTCATACATGCATCGTCATCTTTGTTTCTGTCACAGTGATGAAAGCAAACAATTCTTTAGTACTGGAGAGTACTGCTTAGTTCTCAAAAAATAAAACGTTTGAGTACTGCTTGTGGGATTCATTCTTTCTTTGTTTCCCATCTCATTTTCATCTTACCAGTCGCTGTCGTTACGTCATGTCCATCTCATTCTCATCTTACCAGTCGCTGTCGTTACGTCATGTCCATCCCATTCTTCTCTTACCAGTCGCTGCCATTATGTCATGTAGTTATCTTCATGTTTGACTTCTTAATGTTTAAATCAATTTAAAAAAATAATTATTTTAACTTATTATCTTCATGTTCGACTTCTAAATAGTCAAATCAATTTACATAAATAAATATTTTAACTTATTATGGAAATAAAAGAAATTCATTGTATTTTTAATATGGTAAAATGACATTTTAATACTTATAGTAAATTATATCTAAACAATTTTTTTTTAGATATTTATGGGAAAATTTAGTGGATTTTTCTATATGTTTGTGAATGTTATCTCTCATATACCTATGTAAACTAGCTCGCTTTACCCATGGGATCTAAACCACATAGACTATTGCATTTCACCCATGGGATATAAACCGGATATAAACCATGTAGATTAGTGTACTTTATCTAAGAAATTTGAACTAAGTAGACAATGCACCTCACCTAGGGGGATATGTACCATGTAGATGATTGCATCTCACCTAAAAGATTCGAACCAAGTAGACTAATGTGCCTCACCCAAGGGGATTTGAACTGCATAGGTTAGTGTGCCTCACTCAAAGGATTTGAACCAAGTAGACTAGAGTGTGTTACCAAGAGGTATTCAAATCGAGTACTTGCTACCATAGAATTAGCAAAATGCCTAACAACATTGACAAAACTAGTTGAGCTATCTTATTGGACTTCATCTAAATTAAAAAAATTGTTATTCTAAATGTATAATTAACTCATCATAGCTTGCCATAAATCCATAAATGTAATTTTTTTATGTCTTGTTCTCACTAATACTCAATGAGTTCACTTGTTAAGATGCATGTCTTTCAAGAGGAAAAGATCATCAAGGTGTGTCAAAGACATGTTGGTCTCCCCTATAGGTACAACTATTGGAGAGGCTATGAACAAAGGTGTTAAGGTCCCCAAAATACCACTGGAAAATAATCTTGTTGCCATCATCATGTTGCTTAATGCACTAGAGAATCGAGATACATTGCATGACACCTTGTCATGCCCAAGAGAGACGAACCTTGTTGTCTTTTGATAGAAAGTCGTCTCGATACGACCGTGCTTAGATTCTTGTCCATGCTTTAGACTTTAATGTCAACCACATTGATCCGGGATCTTTTCATCGTGACTTATAAAGAATTGCATTAAATGAGCATAAATTAAAGTGCACCATTAAAGAAGGAAAAGCTAAAAAATGAAGAGACATAAGCATCAGATCTGAACACAAAAACTTGATAACAGAGTTCGTCCCCGGTGGACTATGTCTCCAGGTCCTGCTCTCAAATGGGTAGGCTCTTTCATTAACTCAGCAAAAGAATTTAGCAAAATACATAAGTATACCTCATTATGAAATCGAGTTGCAAAAATAATGCTCAGATCAGAAAATAGACATCACCACTGAATTCGTGGCGTCGAATTACCCAAAAATGACTGTCTCCACGCCTCAATCTGACTCTAGCACTCCTAGGGCCAATAAAACTTTCGTCTCAATTTCTGTGCCCTCTACAACCTGCAATAATGACTGTACTTGCATAGAAATGCATGCCCGGATGGTCGTACGATTTGCGCACCTCCCCCTCGGTCACTGGGAGAATGCAACATTTTAATAATTAATTCCGGTGTTGGTTACTATGTAACACCCACGACCTGTTGCTTAGGGTAGATTTGTTAAGGCGTAAGTGTGGGAGGAGGTCCCGGGGTCAAACCCCACAGACTCCCATTTTGGCTTTGTATTTGTTATATGGTATATATATATAATGTGACTATTCTGCCAAGTTTAGTGGTGTCTCCATAATCGTATCCAAACGATATAACTCTGGCTAGGGTTGGCGTGGTTCGCCAGATTTGGCGGACCCGCCAACCATTTTTTTCCAAATTTTTGTTCATGGGTTGTCCTTGGGCATTTCCCGCTTGCCACATGGCAGCCTCTGAATGGGCCATGTGGTGGCCCCTCACTGGTCCACGCTACCACCTGCCAAGTTAGCACGACACGTCAGTGTACGGATTGTACGGATGCCATGTGGCACGTTCCGATTGGTCCACAGATCGGTCCAAAAACGTCAAAACCGGGTGACATGTGGCAGCCTCTGGTGTTGCCACATCATCATGCTGACATCAACATGCCATGTGTCACCTTCCTGCTTCTACTACGTGTGCTGTACAAATGTTGACTCATCCCCTGCTGATTGATCTAGGTTGACCAAACTTTGACCGCAAATATCTTTCAATCCGTAACTCCGTTTGATGAATTGTTTACGTCGTTAGAAAGCTTGTGACACGCTCTTCGCGATCATGTCATTTTCACTGAGTTTTTAGAACTTTTAATTTTTTCCCTTTCCCTCTTTGCTGAAGCCATTTTGAGCGTCCTGGGTTGCCTCTGTGAGTTCTGAGTTGTTCTTAGCCTTCTATGGATTTTTTTTGGATCACACATGAAATGATGATGCATAGAATTTCCAAGTTTGGGGGACATTTTCCTTCATACATGCAAAATTGAAATGACATACATATTATTTTAGATATGGTGATTTTACTACTTGCATTCATTGTAGTGCCCCACCTTTTGATCTCAATTCTTTAGCTATCAGATCCCTGTGTTGGATATCTTGTTCTTGTTAGCTTTCTTGAGATAGGAACCGGTGGACATTGTTTTTATGATATGGACAATTAGAAACAATAGATATTATGAGGTGCATTTAGGGAAATGTGAATTTAATATTATTTCTTAGCTAGGAAAAATTGTTTGTTAGCTTCTTAGTAAACATGGTTAGATGCAATGATTGTGGATATTGGCATTCTTGATAAATGGAGGTTTTCCCTTGTGTTTTGTTGATGGGGACAACGATCCAATTTTTGGTTTGTTATTGTTTTGTTCAATTGCTTATTAAGTAGGGGCTGATTGAACCCAATTATACATGTGAGCAAGTATAGACAAGTGTTTGGCCATTTTGGATTATGGAATGTGAGATTGTGATTTGCTCAAACATAAATATATGTTGCTATATGTAGTCAATTTGAGGTTTAGATTCCATATTCATGCATACATGTATATGATAATGAGATATAAATATATATACTTTTACATTTATATGTGATCTTATGTCTTGAGATGTTTAAGATCTTGGTGTAGATGCAATTATGATCTTCATGGTTACATGTATTAGTGAACTTACATACATGATATTGATTGTACGAGAGTTTGATGGTAGTAATGATATGTACTATGATCAACAACGAGGAGGATTGTAAAAAATTGTTTTATCATGTGATGCGATGTTTGATATTTTCTTTGTAAGTGTGTCATGTAAAATACAAGAAGCTTGCCCAAAGAGATTACTTATTTGGATATGGCTTCGATATGTGGGGAATATGGATGGTATTAGATAAGGATTGTTAATAAGGGAACAAAATCCCTATACCTAACTACTATCGTGGTTAGGTGGATGTAATGGTCCCAAACCATAAGATGAGATTGCAATGGGGTATTCTAGTTTGATTAGAGATAAAAGCATCGAGAGGGGTGGAGGCATTTCTCACTGTATATCCTCCAACAACCTTGAATAGTGAGATTTGATGAGTAGGTCCATTTTCTCTAGATATATTTGGATGATAATTGGGACGCCTCTCATAAGCTAAGTCGAAATAATGGCCTCCTCCTAATTTTGGCTCCATTTGGTAGAGGATTTTTTCCATGGCTAGTGGGTTTCCTTGAGTGAGAACTAAATACTAGTTAAGGGTCATCTAAATTGCTTGGTCCATTTCAATGGTGATGTTGTGTTATTGTAATCCTAATAACACCACTTACAAATAAGCGAGCATGGTGAGCCTAAACTAACTTGATGTATATGTTAACTTGTATGTTGGCTCTTACATCTTTTTGATCTATAAGTTGGATATGAATTGCACCTGTATAATGTTGGCTATGTTTTATATTCTTTGCACGGTGAGCCCCACACATGATATAGATGTGTTGGGCATAGCAAGGGGGGGGAGGGGGGTGTTGGAGCCCTCGAATAAAAATTTGGACGGCTCTTTGGTATGCTTTGGATAGTTTTGGCACATGGTTTTGGTCTGTTTTGGACAAATTTGGCACATAATTTTCTGGCCCACGGTTTTCTAAGTTTGGTAAGGAATTAAGGTTGTAATATAATCCAAATCAATAGGTTAAGGCTTTGGATGCCACACAATCATATATATTGTATTGTAAATGGTGAAGTTAATACATGAGAGTTAGAGGTGTGACTCTAAAAATTTGTTGGTTTTCCCAATTAAGGATTTCCATGATAAATTTCTGAGTACTATGTGTGAATGTTATTGTTTTCTTTTTATTTAAAAAAAAATCTGTGTGTGCATTGAAAAACTGTAAAAGGTTTAAAATGTACACATAACTCCTTTATTATATGTGATTTTAGGTGAAAATAAAAAATGTTTTCAGAAATAAAAGTGTATGGAGTATATAAATGCAAACATTGTTCATTAAAAAGTAAAGCTAACTATTTTAATTTTAATTAAATAAAGTAAAAGTTAATTATTCTAAATATTTAATTAATAAGTTATAATTAAAAGGCATATTGATGAACGTAACTTTCAATTAGTTCATATATCATTGTTAGTTATGTATATGTGAAAGGATGTATCCTATCTTCAAATAATAAGGGGTAATATAACTTAATTGGTTTACATTTGTTTGGTCAACAATTATTTATTATGTTGAAGGTATCTTTTAAGGTTGGGATATTTTTTAGTTTTTCATTGTTTATAGTAATATTTATTTTATTAAATAAAGTAAAAGTTAATTATTCTAAATATTTAATTAATAATTTATAATTAAAAGACATATTGATGAACGTATCTTTCAATTAGTTCATATATCATTGTTGTTAGTTATGTATATGTGAAAGGATGTATCCTATCTTCAAATAATAAGGGGTAATATAACTTAATTGGTTTACATTTCTTTGGTCAACAATTATTTATTATGTTGAAGGTATCTTTTAAGGTTGGGATATTTTTTAGTTTTTCATTGTTTATAGTAATATTTATTTTATTGCCAAATTTTGAAAAGTTGTCATTATATGTCTTCTTTCATGTGTTTTTTTCTTCATGTCAATTTATGTTATGGTTTCCATTTTTATAATAAAATTGCATTTAATGATGATATACGTTAATGTTTGTTAACTCTCTATTTTTCTTCGAAGAGATTGGATCAACAATATTTTTGGGCAATGACATAAGTTACTTTTGATAATCTCTCTCAATTGGCAAAGATGGATCAATTTCGACACCAAATTGGCATCCTTAAAGGCTATAACTTCAATAACCACATTTTCGAATTTGAGCCTATTATTGTTTCTCCAAGAGTCAAAGCTAGCCTTCTTTATGACCATTTTAACGATATTGGTCACAATTAACCAAGTGATTGTGCCATATTTTGAATACCATCTTGATCTGCAATCCACACAATTCAAGGTTATTTGGGGATTTGGGCTTTGTGGCTTTGGACAACTACCTAGCTGGAAATCTCTGCTAAAAAAGTTCATCCTATGGATACTACCTACAAAATAGTCTAATTTAATTATAAGGAATGCATCAACAAATTTATCATCTACTTGGATCGATTCTTCTATTGGACCTTACAAACAAATTGTGAGTTTATTTAATCTTATTTGATGAACAATTTATATTGTCTATGAAACAACTTAGTAGATAAACTTTGGTGATATGATTCAAAACCAATTTAGAACAACATTTTTATGTGAATTTGTAAGTGATTTACCTTCAATACTACTTACAATTTCACGTAATAATAGGCCATGATAGCCCATATACCTAGAAACCATTCATTAGTATCAGAGGTTGTTATAGTTATGCTAAAAAAAGCTTTTGCTTTGAAAATGAAGCTAGTTGAGCATTTAGTTAACATTTATCGCCCCTCCTTCTCTTGACCTAGATAGAATAGAAGTGGTCATCCACTCTAAATTATAAATCCTATCTCCATTGTACTTCACAACCACACATGGTGGACATAAAATCCATTGTGATTGTAAACAATCACTTGCCTACTAGGTTTGCCTTTGACTCACCTTCTCTTCTCACTCCATGAATATTAGAGGCATATGAATTTGTGAATCACTATATAATTTACACTTATTGTTGTCCATGAACACAACCTCTCTTCATGTCAAACTACTACATTTCCACATTTCCACACATGGTCCATAGTTTAAATGTTAAATGTTAGATGTATATCTACTTGTTAATAATGAATTAGATTATGATCACATTCTGTTAAAATATTTACATAGATACAGTTTGGCATGTTAGGTGTTTAAGTTTTAGAGCTTACTAATGTAATTTTAGTCTTATTTGTTGATAAACAACTTTGTATATCTTTTACGATGTGCATTTAATGTCACCTTAATTATTGGTGACATTATTTGGGATCATATATGTGTTGTTGCTCATTGTAAACAAAGTTATACACATAATCACATGTAATTATTTTTAATGATCTAACCTTATCTAGTTGTTTCTAAGGGTCATTAGAATCATGACATATTATATTTTATTTTTATTGATGTTTAGAATGTAGTAATATGATCAACATCGAAGGCTGTATCAATGATCATTAGCTATGAAGTTCATTTCCTTAATTGTTTTCTACAAATTTATATTTTTCATAGCTAATATAAATTTATATGTCATAAGAGTGCATTCTCAAGACAGTTATAGGTCCAGAGTACCACCAGTTTCCCTCATTGAGAGAGTTTTCTTAATGGAAGGGCACATGGAATTTTTCCATGAAATTTATATGTAGATGTGTATCATAAAGAGTTACATCTATATGATAAAGTGAAAGACACATTGCGTAATCGTACTAGATATGAAGAGTTCTTGAAATGTGTTTCCATATACAACAAGGAAAGAATCAATTGCGTAGAGTACCAAGTTCAATAAGTTCTTTTGTAAATGCATCATAAATAAATTATCTCAATATAGATTCCATATTGGAGCTAAAACATAGTTGTACTTCAATTGTTAAAAAAACATAATTGTCTTTTCAACAATGAAATTGGCCTATACAAATATAAGTGTGTCTACACATATATGTTTGTGTGTTGTGTGAAAGTGTGGGTTACCAAGTTAGAAAACATAATTGTCTTTTCAACAATGAAATTGGCGCATACAAATATAAGTGTGTCTACACATATATGTTTGTGTTTGTGTGTTGTGTGAAAGTGTGGGTTACCAAGTTAAAATTGTGGTCTAGAGATTTGATTGTAAATTATAAACTTTCTTATCAATTTGTGAGTGTTTTAACAATCACATTTTTTTTTCAGCGGTTTGAGATACTTTAAATTTTTTTATATCTTATGGATGGGTTCAATGAATTATTTCTCAATGCGAGAACATTGGTATGAATTATATGTGATGCTTGATGGACATTTTAATTTCTCAACCTACTATGTGATTCTTTTGTGTTTTCTTTTGAATTATTTGCATGGTTTTTCCTAACATCGTTGTATAACTATCAAGTTGATATGATGATCCTCTCATGTACTTTGTGGCTTATTGATCTCATCCAATTGAGTTATTTTTTACCTATAATTGAATTGTGCCATAGACATGTGACTATCATTCTCATACAAATGAACAAGAAACACATGGAGCATGTTGAACGTATCATCTATTAGTTATACATGGAATAAAAAAAAAAAAAAATGAAAAAAAAACACCCCTCCTATCCATGAATTATCTCGAGTGACTTAGCATTTGTTTTCCCCACTTCTAATGTGTGTTTATGTGTGTCTCAAGTCGCTTAGCATTCTTTTTTCCTCACCACTAATGTATGTGTTCACACAGATATGTGCGCATGCAAGAAAGAAAGGGGAAAAGGAAAAAAAAAAGCTTATACCTATTCTTTTCAGTTTGATTATATATATATATATATATAATTGGGAAGGTTTATACAACATATGGGAATGTAGGTTCTCAAAAAAAAAACATAGCATATGGAGTATTTTTTCGAGACTCATAAAATATTAAAAATGATTACACTGAGTAAATTATTTATAATTATTTAATTTTATATTTTAAGTTATTAAATTAAGTGTATAATTGAGAAAGTATATATTTAAAAAAATTGATTAATGGTATGTGTTATCCCCGATATCTAGGGATAACTAGGAGATCATGTCTCGAGGCCCACATGGTCCTAGACANGTAATTGGTCCGAGGTATCATGGTATGTGTCATATTTGATTGTTATAACCTTCTTATATATGCATTAGGTTCCTTTCATTTCTAATGACTGCTTGGATCTTACACTAATCCACTTGACCATTGTTGGGGTGATTGATGGGGTAACTTAGCAAGCTAGTATTCATGGGTCTTGGTTAGCCACCGAGGGGGATTTGCAGAGCCATCGTCCCCTCCCACCATCTTTCATCATTTTACATCTTATACCCCGCTCATCCATCCCATTCCCCTAGTCTGGCCACTAGGATGACCTTTCAGGGCTACATCTTGTCTTGTGGGAAGAAGGGGCTAAAGGCCCAGGGGGTAAAAGCAGCTGGTAAAAGATAAAAGCCATAGGAAATGAAACCTAGAGAT
>JASDQU010306743.1:49292-74190 GCA_032191745.1 Picea mariana
TCATCCCTTGATAGCCATAGAGGAATTAAGCAATTTCATTGGTTAATTTAGCAAAACGTTCTCCTCTTTGTCTAGCTAACCTACCCTAACCCTAAGGTGACGTCACACTTGTTTGACCTCTTGTTTGACATAAAACGTTGTGACATTGTCACCATTTTTTATAGGCTATGAGTTGCTGATTATTTTCATAAGCTTAATTGACAAAACATTCCTCTCATTGTCTTTAAATTGATCTAATAATAGGGCTGACGTCACCCTAAATCTGCATAGTGACGCAGCAACAATATTGGTGTATGAGCATATTTACTGCATTGTGATATAATAAGATTGATTTTGTACATTGAATGCAAGTATCAGTTTGTACTTATTGAAGAAGTGTTATAAGCCTTTATCTTTGCTTGCAATCATTGACTTCGTCAATAATTACATCTACTTATTGCTCATATGTGTTAAAGATAGTCATTAACGCTTTGAGGTACTAACCACTGCAACACATTTTTTAGTTTTATTAGCATTGTCTCGCAAACAGGTGCCATTCAGTGGAATATCTTCCCTTTGACTATCTCTCTTGGCAGTAATCTATGAAAGGAAACCCTTATCTTGATCTTTTAGACCATTAGACCCTTTCAGACACCCAGATTACTTTGGGACGTCTCCCTTGGGATTAGCCACCCTAAATAGAAAGAGCTCCCCATCGAGGTGACAGTGGGTGGGGAAGCTCCTGTTACGCCAGTTTGAGCCTTGACTTCAAGCTACCTAAACCTTTCCTACAAACTATGCGATAACAGTATGGAAAATAGGTTTTTGTGGTTGAAACATGATATTGCATAAAAATAGGTTATTTGTTAAGAAATTATTTAATTTGATGATAAGAAAAAATGTTTGAATTGATTTTGGAGTAAGACCTAAAATTGCTTTTGATTAGCTAAGAGTTTGTCTTCCTCACACATAAGGAAACATGTTAATGACCCAAAACCTAGAGATATTTAGAAGGAGTGCCCCTTATAGACCACCAACGAGTTATTTTAGGTAGTGTGGTTCTCCTTGAATAGCGGTGATGAATCCACTCACATTCATGTATAACAACGAGTGATGGATGTCCTCAGCGAGTGATGAATGCCCTTACTACCAATTGACAATTGAGTTATGATAGTTTTTTTCACCTTATAAAAAGACAAAGAAGTTTGAATATGCTATTGCATAAACTAAGTTGTAAAAACATAATCGTTAATTAAAACTTTTTATAAAAGAGGATTAAAATTTTTAGGAATTTGATATTTCTTCATTTGTCCTCATGAAAATCTCTTTAGATAATCTTTATTGAAATTGCAATTACGGATGAAAGAGATTGTCAGATTTAATATAAACATGCATTAAACACATTCAAATATTTATATTGCAAGTGGATTGTATGATGTTAACATTTGATATAAATGATTCCATCAATCCAAAATAATTTCTACTAAATTACTAAATTTCTAAATGACATGTCTCATCCTATATTTAGGATACTACTTTTTCAAATATTTTTTTTTAATTTAATTACATTTAAAAATGTAATCATATGTATTTTCATGGTATTCCTTGTTTGGAAATTGATATATCTCATATATTCGAGGAGTACCCTTTGGAATATATTTTAAAATTCTTATAAAATTAAAAAACAGTCCCGCTAAGTCTGTAAAGTCGGTAATATTGCCTGGTTTGAAAATTGATATATCTCATATATTCGAGGAGGACCATTTGGAATATATTTTTAAACTCTTATAAAATAAAAAATAAGTCTCGCTAAGTCGGTTGAAAAGGCCTTATAGAGATTACGAGCTTTCAAACGTAAAAGGATAATGGATTCTTTCCCGTTAAAACTTTTTGAAAATAACTAAGGAAATTACATGCAATTGTTTTGATGATCATTTTATGTCAGATTTCTTTAGGGGTAAGATGTAAGTCTTTAAACGAGGTTATCTTAAATAAAAAATAGAAAATAGGTTGGTCAATATTTCTTTTAGGGAGCTTTGCAAGTGAAAAGGTGGAGATTCTTTCATTTAAAAACTTTTCTAAAGAGAATAGGTTATAAATATAAAAAGTTATATAGACTGAAGTATGATATAAAATATAAAAAGTTATATAGAATGAAGTTTGGATTTTAGATTTAATGAACATCATCATTTATCTATTTATGCATCAAAGTTGGGTTTGGAGAGTTCAGAGGATATGAAAGTACTCGTATTATGATATGAGGGGAGGTATTAGATATTGTAACTTCGATTTACAAGTGAAGTGGATCAAGTTTAAATATGTATCATCAATTTTGTAAGTCTAGATCATATAGATTAAGTATTCTTTTAACTATTTATAATTAAATTTAGTTAAATTATAGATTCAATTTATATATGTGAAAATTTTGATTGATAATATGTGAAAATTTTAATTGATAATAAGCATATTTTTGAATTATTGATGATAATGGCATGTGGAGGACATAGACACTATTGAATATAGAATGGTATTGTAACATTCATTTTCATCTAATAAGCATTGAGAAGGATGTTAAGACTTTTAAACAATGAAATTAAATATATAACAATAAGATAAAAACCATTAAAGATTAACTAATAAAAGCACATAAGGAATGAAATAGGCATAAAATGATGAACCCCAAATACATTGTTATTAAAAAAAAATCATAAAGAGATATACATTTACATGATTTCCCTTGTCCGTGATATGCAAAGAGGGAAAAAACTTCTCTTGAAACTTGATCCTAGATCTTGTGCTCTCCGAGCGAAGATGGTACAAATGAATGGATAATCACATTATAATACAAGGGTCCAACGAATATATTTTCTATGTATCCATTGGAACCATCAACTTCACCTATGAAAATAAATGGAACCAAGTCCATCATGACAACTTACCTTGTATTCCTAAAGAGAAAACACCAAATATTTCCTTAATTGTTTTCCTCTCCCTAAATGTGCATAAAGTATACAAAATACACAATAAAGTGTAGATAATATACGTAAAGCACAAATACAACATAACTAAGTCAATCTCATGTGAGAATTGACTGCATAGCCTATGCATCTCTTGTGGATCAAGACCATGCCACCCAACACAACCATGAATGAAGAATTGTACGTTGTCAAGTTGAACCACATACTAGAGAATAATTTATGGAGCCACAAATTTTGTGCCAACCATAATATGTTGTGTCATAAATTATAAGTATGTGACCATCAAGTTTAGTAACACAACATGCAATGACCACACCCTATGTAAATCCAACCTCAATAAGGGAAATCAAGAATTTCCCAGAAGAAATTTGAATGTTGTCTATTTTTTTTGAGATAGAGAAAAAAGGGTTACAACCCTAAATAATGAATGATAAATGAATCCATCCTTGATTACATTTTCACTTTTGTAGTTTATTGTGTATTCTAGATTGTGTAGATGATCAACTAATAAAGAAATATATCCACTGATAACCTTACTATTTAAGACACCACCATCTTTTCATTAATGTAATACACATACATATTGTATCACAATGAATTTTGTGATACATATATGTATATGATACCATTATATAGTGGTTATCCCCTCCATAGGCATGCTACGAATGATGAATGTAGAAGTGAGCTTACTACCATTTAAAAAATTCACATATATAAATTGAATCTACCATTCAACCAAATTTAATAACATATATGATCAATTTAAAGCTTAACCACATGAAAGAATACTTGGTGAATAAAATGTAGACTTGTAAATTTGATGATGGATATCTAAGCTTACTACTTTTGAGCTTACCCAAGCTTGCATTATCTCAATGCATCCCTACCATATTGGAGGTACTCTTCCTCTCTCCAAACCCTCCAATCCCACAAATCCAACACATAACATGGATAGATAATGGTGTACAATAAATCTCACATTTAGACTCCCTCTCTATTTGGGATTTTCCCTAAAACTCTACCTTATATAACTCTGTGATTTTTGTCCTTCTCCCATTCCATTTTTTTTTGAAAAAAGAACCTCAATTTTTTCACTTGCAAATATTACTATAAACAAGTACCTTTGAACAACTTATTTTTAACGTGATATGATCTAACTTGTAGGATTCCATTGTACCTCTAAGTAAGTCCAAACATAAACAAATATTCACATTAAATATAACAAAGAAGAGTTGCAAAATAGCTAGTCCTTGCCATTTGGGATGGTGTTTTTTTTATTAGTAAGATTTTATTTTTTCTCAAAGTGGTAAATTACAAAATTTTACAAAATGCTTGAGAAGACAAACAATGTATGTGATCTTTAAAAAACCTCCATTGTATGTGAACATGGGTATATAGCCTAAAGAGAGGCTCCTAAATACAACAATAAGAGAGGGGAAACATAACTAGAGTAACATTATGGAAGGGATAAAAGATTTCAAATGAAATTGAGTAATAGTCCTGACTAACAATGGAGACCTCATAATAGATTATTAAACAAGAAAACCTTTTAGTTATTTATCATCTTTGGCTTTGGTTGTAGTGCCAACACCATCCGTCTCTTACAACATCTTGAGTTGAAGTCCCTTGATTTGAATTAGCTCATAGTTTTTCCAGAGGATTTCCTTGGAGGGTAGAGTGAGGATTCTCTCCAAATAGGCCAATTGATCTGTGACTTGTTCCTGGAAATGATTTTGGGCATTAAGGCTTGAGGAAATGAAAGAAGGAATAGACCACATCATGTTAAGGGTATGCTTAAAAATAGTGTGTCTTCCTCTTGTGTTCATGGGATTTTCCATGGGTAAGTCAGAAATAGGGGGATATTTAACTTGCCTACTTTTAGAAACAACCTAAACACCATAATCCAACCTAACGACCTTATAGAAGATAACATTAAACTAAGACAAGTAAGGGTTGAGAGTTTTTTATTTTTGTATTCCTTAAAGATAACATGGATGTCTCTTTCAAAAGGGCCATATTTTTCTTCATAGTCACCGGATTCTTGACTATACAAGTCAAGAGGAGATCTACATTTCCTAGGTCTCCAAACAAAACTACGGGTACCAATAACTCTACCCATCATAGGGGGATTTTGAGTGCCTTTCTCATCAAGATTGTGGAGGTCCTCTGTATTTCGAGCACTCTAGTTTAGGTTTATCCCATATTAGAATGGGGACATGACTATCCATTTGTTGGTTATTATATTCTTTGCAGTGAAAGTCAAAGGTCGAAGTGGTCGACTGTAACACCCCTATTTCCCCCAACTTGTAATTAATCATTAATTAGGATTACCATGTCGTGGAATAGGAACATTGTAAATGTATCATTGTTTAATTTCCAATAACTGACTATGGGGGTGAATCCTTGAAAGTACTAGCCATGATATCACTAGAGGAAAGAATGTGAGAACGATAAGAGAACAATTAATAAGAAAAGGACAGGTGGTTGAACCCTCAACCATCCCCATGAATGGAAGCATGATCTAGCTACAGAAGGTCAGCTCGAAGTACCATAGGGTCCTGCGGACCCAGAATGGACCCGAGGTTTCTTTCTGACAGAAGGAACCGGATAGGAGGAATGTGTGTGCAAGGCACGCAATAGGATATGAAGAGAAGAGTGGAGAATGCGAGGAATAGGCGAGAAACAAAGAACGAGTCAAAGGCCACGAGCTTGATGCAAAGAAAACATCTGATAAACCTCGTTGAGGCCATGACGGAGAGGGAGATCTTTGAGAGTATGTAGAGAACGAGACATGAGTAGAAGGACACAAGCTTGATGATGAGGAAGCATCTGATAAACCTCGTAGAAGATGCGAAAGAGAAAGGATCGATGAGAATTAGCATAAATTCTCTGGTGATATAAGGGCTTGGCATGGGGGTGGCCAGAGTACTAAGAATAAATGCCTATGAGCCTATGACTGGGTGGAAGGATGAACACCCACAGTCAGCTAGTTGCCCACCACCTGTAATAGATAAGTAATCTTATATCCTATGTGTTTAAGTGGTAACTGTGAATTAAGGTTAGATATTCTATGAATGTTGCAGGGGTGGACATGTTTGCTTAATGGTTATAATGTATCCCTTCAATTATGCTTAATTGTGTATTTAAGAAAATAAGAAATTCTCTGGCTTGTACATGTAAATGACTGAGCCCTATGGTGGCTCAAGTTAGAATAAATGAACTATGAATTGTTGACTTTGGGCATAACCTCACGTGTGCATGCCAACACTCCCATTCATTCTGAAGGAAGGGGTCGGTCAAGCTCAGGAGAGGTAGTGCATGTGTGCACAGAGCCTCTGCGAGGCGGGCAGAGATCGAGAAACTGCCCCCTTAAGTTCTAGAGTTGATAGATGAGCGTAAGAGGTGCATGAAGGATTTCTCTAAGCATTAAGTTCAGGAGAATTAGTGCAAAATACTTAAGTATTTAAGGAGATGACATCAATCAGGTAGAATAGTGAGATTCGAGCCCTAAAGGAGAGATCCTTTTGTTTGAAAGATGAATGGATGAGATTAGTTCGAGAGGAGCCAAAGTCCTTCATGATCGTCGGATCTGGAGAAGGAACACGGGCGTTACCCCTTCGATCCCTTTAGACTTTGTGGGTCCGACAAATTGATCATATTCGTTGCAAAGGAGGTGAATCTCCCGAAGTCTCATTGTAAATCTGGGTCGTAGATCTGCAGATGCCCAGGAACTATTCCGACCGTTAGATCTACATTACAGTTAGCCCGATGTTGACCACTTTAAGAGGACAGAGGTTTGGTAATACCAAAACCCCCGAAGTCCTAAAGTCTCGAAGTCTCGAAGTTGATGTGGACTGTGGATCTAAGGATCCTTCAGGATCCCTCATGACCGTTCGATCATGGGGATGCAAGTATTAACTTCAAGATCATGTGGGAGCCCATGTGTCAAGTGACGAGGTTTCCAGGTGTCCCTCTTAGAGTGGCATGCACTGGGACCCAAGGTACACTTAAACAAAAGTTACGAGCCATAGATCTTTGGGGTCGTGTTGATACCCTCGAACCGTCAGATTGAGGCCTGGTCATCCCGATGCTGACCGACTCTAGGAGAAAAGAGGAGCTTGCATCTCAAAAATCCTGAAGAGATGAAGTAGATCTGAGCCATCCAAGCCAGAGGGACATGTGTCGTCAGATCCTATACTCTGGGAGGACCGAAGTGTGAAGACACAAGGATTTCTGAAGGCCAGAGTCTTGAAGTCATCCCAAATGTATGTTGGAAGGGACGTGTGGCAGAAGATCTTCCATTTCGGAGGAAGTCACTCTGGGAGAAAAGGGGATGTGTTAGACAAAAACTTTCGAAGGTCAGAGAGTCAAAGTTCATCTGAGTCATCCGACAGCTGAGGACATGTGTCAATAGATCTTCCATTTCAGAAAATAGCCACTTCGAAGGAAAGTGGGGTCACGCGAGTTAAGAACTCCCGAATGCCAAAGTGCCGAAATAGATCACAGTCATTGATCAGGAGAGACGCATGACATTCGATCTGTAACTCCAGGTACAGATTACTTCAGAGGAAAAGGCGTTAGAGTGGTCAAAACTCCCGAACGTCGAAGTCCCGAAGTAGATCACAGTCATTGATCGAGGAAGATGCGTGGTGCTCGATCTGTAACTCCGGGTACAGAGTACTTCGGAGGAGAAAGGAATTGGAGTGTTTGAAACTCCCAAACGTTGAAGTCCCAAAGTAGATCACAATCGTTGATCGGGGGAGACATGTGGCACTCGATCTGTAACTCCAGGTATAGAGTACTTCGGAGGAGAAAGGAGTCGGAGTGTTCGAAACTCCTGAACGTCGAGGTCCCGAAGTAGATCACAATCGTTGATAGGGGGATATGTGTGGCGCTTGATCTCTAACTCCCGGTACAGAGTACTTCGGAGGAAAAAGGCATTGGAGTGTTCGAAACTCTCGAACGCCGAAGTCCCGAAGTAGATTATAACCGTCGATCACAAGGGACATGTGGTGCTCGATCTGTAACTCTGGGTATGGAGTACTTAGGGGAGAAAATCCTTGGGAGCATTCAAAACTCCCAAACTTCGAAGTCCCGAAGTCAATCAGGGTTGTCAAAATATCTGAGGACACTTTGCGTCAGATTGTGAACTTCAGAGATTTGCCACTCCAGAGGATTCACGTGGTGGTTTTCTGGGCGCCTATTGTATTGGCGTCTGGTCATAGCCCATGGTCATATGCGAGTATAAATGGATGGAAGAACCCGAAGAACTTGGGCGAGGATACCTGTCAGCTTTGAGCTCGGTTCAGAGCATGGAGACCGTGGTTGGAAATCTATGAAAGAGCAGAATGGGATAGAAACCTCGAATGGGGGTTTTGATTCTCCTAAGAAGAGAGAAATTTTGGTGCCCCCACCATGGGTGTGTTACATCGACCGAGAAAGGTCGAAGTTGAAGTGATAAAAAACAAGTCAAGAGGTCGTTAGGAGGTCATGTGGAAACCAACCGAAGAGCAAATGGAGGTCAACTGGTAATTTGATTAGTAGTCGACTGTAAAAAAATCCCAATATTAGCAGGATTTGTAGCCAATGATCTGCATGGATCTATAACCATTTTTTGGGCACCATGATTTAGGTGTTTGCCTATTGTAAATCCTATAAATAAGGCGTGTTGTAATTGCATTAAAAGATATGAATTGTAAATCATTAGATCAATCTGTTAGAGGTTGCTTGTCATGTAGATGTAAGTCGAATTGGCTGCAGAGTTGTTCTTGTGTAAGAAAGAGGGTATGATGGCGATTGTGTGTTAGGTGTAGACCAAGGTTAGTCATGTAACCCTTTATTCTCAATGAATAAGACAATAAGAGAGCAATATGCTCAAGGAATTCTAGTTTTCCTGTTTGGGTTTCCAGGGTAAAATCTCTATGCATCATGTGATTGCTTTGTCATTTACTTTCTTCTTTAAATTTGTCTTCTTCTCTTCTATTAAGTTTAGCATGGAAGCCTATTTTCTAACACATGGTATATGAGATAAGGTTCGTAGATCTTGGATTTGAGATAAAACATAGGTCTAGCAAGAGTTGTAAGTCAGATATATTTAAATGTGTGCTTGAGAGAATGGCAAGTAGTTCGTGGATAGAGATCGAAAAAATCAAGGGCCAAAATTTTGAGCTTTGGAAGCTTAAAATTGAATATCTCCTTGTAGATTTAGAACAATGGGTAGCAGTCTGTCCTGGTACCATTCCGACAGGCATGTTGAGGGAAGAATGTGAGAAACTCAAAAGAAGGGCAAGAAGCACAATTCGACTCTATATTGTAGATTTGGTGTTGCTAAATGCCTCAGGTGAAGACTTGGCCAAGAAACTGTGGGACAAGTTGGGAAGCTTGTACTAGTCGAAATCCCTGGTAAATAAGTTGTTCCTTAGAAAGAAACTGTATTATTTGAGGATGAGTGATGGTAGTTCGCTAATTAAGCATTTGAATGGATTCAATACTGTAATAAGACAATTATCATTTGTATATATTAAAATAACTAAGGAGGAGAAAAATATTAGCCTATTATGTTCTTTTCCAGACTCATGGGATAGCTTAGTTGTGTCTATAAGGATTAATTCGACCACACTAGCACTAGAAGACATGGTTGCATCTCTATTATCAGAAGAAATGAGACAGAAGAACATGGAAGGATTGACCAAAGATTCCTTAATGGTGAGAAGTCAACCAATTGACATATAGATAAAAGAAGACTCTCTTGTAGAAAGTTTAAGTTGAAGAGTAAATATAAATCCCTGGTTTAGTTGACAAGAAGATGCTAGAAATGTAGTAAAGATGGGCATTATAAAAGGGTCTGTAAGTCAAAGGAAGTAAAATTCAGTATAGGACCTGACGAGAAGCAGTCGATTGAGAGAAATACTACTTCATAGAAAAGAGGTGATGTGTATCTAGCATCGACCAATACATAATCGGATCAAGATGTTTGGTTGATTGACTCATGAGCGTCCTTTCATATGACACCTCATAGAGAATGGTTCTGCGAATATGAGAGGTATGAAGGGGGGATATGTTCTTGGGGGATGAATCGACAACAAAAATTATTGGAAGGGGAAGAGTTCGACTAATACTACAGGATGGGAGGATTAGAACCCTTCTATGTGTGCTACATATTATGAGTTTGGAAGAAACTTGATATCTGTCAGTAAGATGAGTAATGCATGAGTGCACACTCTATTTTATAAGGATACGTGCAAAATGGTCAGTGGTGCGATGGTATTAATGAAAGGAGTTCATATTGGAACCCTATATAAGTTGTTATGGAATGTCGACTTGATTGGATGCAACAAGATTGTTGTTCCCAAAGTCGACTTGATTCAACTCATCTCAGGCTGAGTCAATTCAAAATGAATCAAATTTTTTTTATCAAGTCGACCTGATCATGTTATGGCATGAGAGGATGGGACACATTGGAGAAAAATGACTTCGAGCCATGCACAACAAAGTATAGTCGAAGGGTTTCCTGAATGTAATTTAGAAGTCAATTTCTATGAACATTGCATATATGGAAAACAAAATTGGGTTAGGTTCCCATATGGAGCGACAAGGGCAAAGGGGATTCTAGAATTGGTTCATAGTGATGTGTTTGGGCCTGTAACAATACCTTCACTTGGTGGATCCTTGTATTATGTCTCCTTCATAGATGAATTTTCTAGAAAGACATGGATATATTTCCTTATGAAGAAATTAGAGGTTTTTGAGAAATTCAAAGAGTTTAATCTCTTGTGGAAAACCAGTCAGATAAAAGGATCAAAGTGTTGAGAACTAAAAATGGTGGTGAATTATGTGGAAAGGATTTTGAGCAGTTTTACAAGCAATGTGGCATAGCATGCCAAAATACCACACCATATACCCCACAAAAAAATGGATTTTCTAAGATAATGAACAAAAAATTGATGGACAAGGCAAGGAGCATGCTCAGTGGTGGTGGGATCGCACAAGATTTTTGGGGAGAGGTAGTCGACACTACAAAATATCTGGTAAATATGTCTCCTTCGTTGGCGCTAGTTGAAACTAATCCACATGAGGTATGGTTTGGAAAGAATCCTTCGCTTTCACATCTCAAATTATTTGGATGTGATGCATTTGTGCATGTTCCCAAGCAACAGAGGAGCAAGCTGGAAAATAAGGCAGTCAAGTGTATTTTCATTGGGTACAAGGAAGGAATGAAAGGATATAAGCTCTAGGATCCTAATTAAAGAAAACAATGCACAACGAGATGTGGTCTTCAAAGAAGTCGGAAAAGTCTGAGTTTGAATTGGTTCAAATAGAGAAAGATCCAGAGAAGGTGAGGTTTGAACTAAGGAACAACAAAGATGATTTAGACGAGTCAACTGAATTAAATGAAGAGGTGGAAAAGTCGACCCTGGTTGTAAGGAAGTCTGAATGATTTAGAAAACTTGTCGAAAGGTATAATCCGCCTAATTTCTATTTCTCATTTGTGTTAACTGACACTGATGAAGAGCCCAAGTCAGTGAGGGAGGCAGTTGACTCCGTAGAGGGTAGACTTTGGAATGACACCATGGTTGAAGAGATGTAATTATTGCACAAGAATGAGATGTGGGATTTGGTCAAATTACCTAGTGGAAGAAATCCCGTCGGTAGAAAGTGGGTGTTCAAGAAAAAGATGAACGCAATAGGTCAAGTTGAGAAATTTAAAGCTTGACTGGTAGCAAAAGAATATTCCCAAGTCGAAGGAGTCGACTTTGGTGATATTTTTTCCCCTGTTGTAAAATCAACTTCCATTAGAACACTAATGTCTCTGGATACATCATTTGATATCGAAATAGAGAAAATTGATGTGAAGACAACATTCTTACATGGGGACTTGGAAGAAAAAATATACATGAAACAACCTAAAGGATTTGCAGTAAAGGGAAAGAAATATTTTGTGTGCAAGTTGAAAATATCCCTTTATGGTCTAAAGCAATCACCAAGGATGTGGTATCAAAAGTTTGACATGTACATCCTTAGTTTGAGATTTGTGAGAAGCAAGGATGATCATTGTGTATATTCCAAGGAAGAAGGTGGGTGTTTCATATATGTAGCATTGTATGCCAATGACATGTTGTTGGTTAGAGACAAAATGGACACAATAAAGGAGGTAAATAAGTAGCTATCCTCCAAGTTTGACACGAAGGATCTCGGTGCAACAAAATTCATTTTGGGGACAAAGATCATCAAATATTGGGTAGTTAGAAAGCTCTAGTTTAACTGGAGGAAGTATATTGAAATAATATTGAAGCATTTCAACATGCATGATTGCAAACTTGTTAAGGTGCCAATTCCTATTGGAGTAAAGTTAACTGCTGAAAAATGTCCAAAGACATAGGGAGAAATAGAGGACATGGTATGTGTTCCCTATCCAAGTGTTGTTGGTAGTCTGATGTATGTGGTGGTTTTCACTCAACCAAACATTGCTCATGCAGTGGGAATATTGAGCAGATACATGTCGACACCTAGGAAAGAGCACTGGACAATTATCAAGAAAGAGTTTAGGTATTTGTGTGGCACAAAAGATTGTGCTATATGTTATCAAGGGAAGCTTGAAGCTGCCAAAAAAATAGAATTACATGGCTTTGTCGACGTCGACTGGGATGGAGACATGGATCTATGAAGGTTGACCAATGGATATGTATTCAAAATGTTCGATGGAGAAATTAGGTAGATGAGTAAGGGACATGTGGTCATAGCCTTGTCAACAACAGAAGCTGAATACATGGCAGCCACTCGTGGAAGAAAAGAAGCAGTATGGCTACAAAGGCGATGTTCAGGGATTGAGTTTGAGAAGAGAGCTATGAAGATAAATTTTGATAGTCAAAGCATAATATTTCTGGCAAAAAACCCAACATACGATTATGAGATGAAGCATATTGATGTACAATACCATTTCATGAGAGATATGGTGGAAAGAAACAAGGTGTTGCTGAAGAAAATAGACATGTTGGAAAACATAACAGACTCCTTGACCAAGTCTGTGAGTGTTGTGAAGTTCTCTTAGTGTAGAGAGGAAATGGGAATTGCTTGCCTAGGTCTGTCAAAAAAAGTTTAGGAAGCTCCCATGTTTAATGAAGAAGACAAAAAGTGGGAGAATGTTGGGTTGTTATATTCTTTGCAGTGAAAGTTGAAGGTCGAAGTGGTCAACCGGGAAATATCGAAGTCAAAGTGATCAACAACAAGTCAAGAGGTCGTCAGGAGGTCATGTGGAAACCGACTGAAGACCGAATGGAGGTCAACTGGTAGTCGACTGTAACAAAATCCCGAGATTCACGAGATTTGTAGCCAATGATTTGCATGGATCTCTAACCATTTTTTGGGAACCATGATTTAGGTTTGCATATTGTAAAGCCTATAAATAAGGCACATTGTAATTGCATTAAAAGAGATGAATTGTAAATAATTAGATCAATCTGTTAGAGGTTGTTGGTAATTTAGATGTAAGTCAAATTGGTTGCAGGGTTGTTCTTGTGTAAGCAAGAGGTTATGATGGCGATTGTGTCTTAGGTGTAGGCCAAGGCTAGTTATAACCCTTTATTCTAAATGAATAATAAAACAAGAGAGCAAGATGTTGGATTACTGAGAGGGGGGGGGAGGGGTGAATCAATAATGAGCAATTATACCAATTATTAATCCTTTGAACCAAAATGTATATGCTTTTTTTTATTCAACCATTTTCATCTGTTCATCATCAATATATTTCTGTATCGTAAGAATTAACATTCATCAGTGCATAATAAACAATAACAAACACGTCCACACGATGCACAATACACCAATATTTACGTGGAAACCCAATGCGAGAGAAAACCATGGAATGATTTTCTTATATGTAAAGAATTAGATTCAAGGAAGCACCAACTTCAAATTCTCCAGCTACAACTGGAAGGAGGCTCCGACCCCCTAGTTTCTCAGGCTAAAACTTGAGGGAATCTCCAAATCCCCAATTCTCTGGCTACAACTAGAAGGAGGCTACAACCCCCTGTGTTCTCCAGCTACAACCACCTATCCTTGCCTCGTCCAACTGCCCTGAAATATAAGTAGAATGATGGAACCACTATCACAATGTCACTGTGAGATATACTTCCATAAACTTGTACAAATCTGTGTCACTGACCTGTAATCAACCTATGCCACTGTCCTGTAACCAACCTGTACTTGTGACTTGATTGTACCAACAAAACTAAATACACCAAAAACATGTACCAATACTCTCCTCAATATATCAGATATGATAACATAGATATCATACCCAAAATCACAAGAATATCACTCAAACCATGTGCCAACAATGCACATCAATCATGTACATCAACACTATACAAAGATAACCAACAACATGTACCAATCATGTATCAACAACAAACCAAACTATGCCTCAACAAGATATATCAAGATCACCATGTACTTCAAGTATTATCTCATCCATGTACCCAATCATATACCTATACCATATACCAATAACAAACACCAAGATAACCAACAAGATACCTCTAGCAATGTACCACACTCTCCATAAATCAAATACCATAAATCCTCACATCAACCATGTGCCACAACCTCACTGTTATACAACCTCTATCTGTACCAATAACTTCAACAACATACCTCAACTAAAATCCCTCAAACATGAACCAATACTAAAATTTCGTAGATCTACCTCATATCAACACTACAACAAGCCCTAAACTTCCAAGAGGGCATCCAATCGATTTACAAGGAAAACCCTAAACTAGATTCATAAATTCAACACTACACATATGAAAACCATACCTTTTTTCTTCTTGTAGTGTTCTGTTGCCGCGGTTTTACTGTCGTGAATCTTTTTCCGTGATTTTTCTGCGGCACTTTTTCTGTCGCGGTTTTTCTACCGCACTTTTCCTACCGTGATTTTTCTGTCGCACTTTTTCTCCCGTAGTTTTCGTGCCGCAATTTTCCTTCTGTACTTTTCTCTATCAATAATACCTTCAACAAATGGGAAGGCCTACCTAATGAATGACGTTTTACAACAAATCAATAATCTAAACCAGGGCAACAAATGTTGGTCGACGATGCCATTTCCATTTCGTGGAAGTGCTCGACAGAGGAAGGGGTTGTAGCCCCTATTGATGAAAAGGAGGAATTGTTGGGCACTCCTTTCTTTCTCTCTTATTTATTTCATAGGCAGCGGGTCTTGGACAAAGAAATCCAATGGGTTCCACTAGGTTATACCCCCTCCCTCTCTATAGATACATAGATAAAGGAAGAAATTAATTATGGGAATAATCCTTACTTAAGAGAATGGTGCTTACTAAACCTCCATAATTTTTAGTAGGTTGAGTCCTGGTCATATAGAAAACCAAATAACCTTTCACAAAATAGATATTCAATGATATTCAATAGGTGCTAATGGGATAGCCTTCTCTCTTATTTATACTTCCATGTTGCTTCCTCAAGGTGTTACCTTCTAACCAACTTAACCCACTTTCATTCTTTCAGGGCTAACCCACTTCTAATCACTTGTCCACTTCTAACTCACTTTGCTACAAATAGTAAATTCTCAATTTCTAGTTGCAACTAACTTTATTATTTAATTAATTTCTTTTGCAACCACTTTGACTTATCCATAAATAGTAAAATCACCACTTCTTGTTGCAACCACTTTATTATTTAAATAATTTCTNCAATTCATAACTTTTTTTTCCTTAACTAACTTCTTGTTGCAACCACTTTATTATTTAATTTATTTATTGGTCAACCACTTTCACTATTCAATCTTCTCATCACAACTACTTTACCATAATTACCAAACTCACAACTTCTTGTTGCAACTAATTTATTTTTAATTATTTTCTTAATGCAACAACTATACCCATGATTAACTCATAGTTACCATCAATTTGACTAGTACACTTCTTCTAGGAGCTTCTAGAATAATTGACTTCTTTGACCTTCTAGGGGCTTCTAGATAACTCATGAGGGTTCTCCAACTTCATATGGCCACAACTCTCTAACCATGAGGAGTTATGTGGCGTTCCACATATCATCGGAAATGACATGACATATACTATCCATCTAGAATAGTCTTACCTATAAATTCACCAATCTTCATGCCTTTATCCCTCAAACAGACTCGAGTCCATTACCCATGCCTTTGTGCTACCAAAATTCGCTACCAGACTTCTCCAAGGGTTGACATAAATAACTAAGGGTTGACATCAATATAAAATATCACTCTCCAAGGGTTGACATCAATGACAACCAATAGTCCAGGCCAACTGTCCATAAACCTAAGCCAACTGTCTGATAATCTCCCCCTTTGGCATTGATGGCAACACCAACATTGATGTCAACACTTAGTCATGATAACATTCATTCTTATACTCCTCATCAGTGTTTCTAGCTCTCCCCCTTTGAAATCAATGGAAAAGGGTATCTCCCTTGCGGATGCCCCCCTGACTGAACTCTCCTTGGAGCTGCTCTCCATGTCTAAATGCCTTTGATATTTCTCTGTGTTTCTAAGATTCTGATTAATCTCTTTCCCTTGTGACAATCACTCCCCCTAGAAACATGCCTCTGTGCTCTCTCTCCAAGCATATAACTCTCTATCCCGCATCTAATGAATCTCTTCCCCTGAAATCATACCTCTATTCTTACAACTTCTCTGAATGATATTTCTACCTATATTTTTGGTTTTGTTTATCTCTCTTGACTTTTCTACAAGATGTTGTGTAGAAAAATATAAGTCTTCCTGTACATGCTACCTTTCAGAGTTATTTTCCATTGGTGCTTCCTTGTGTAATCAACTAACATATATGAAAATCATTCAAGAATAAGAATTCAAATATTTCCATGTAATTATCATCCATTATCATAATGTTCCTTTGTCTCTGAACCACTCTCTGAACTAATCTATGAATCCATGCTCTCGTCTACTGTCATATATCTGTCCAAACTTGCTAAGTGTTACAAATCCATCTCTGTCCATATCTGTCCATATCTGTCCATATTGTCCAAGACTCTGCTACACAATTGTCCATAATGATGACCCATCTGTCATTGTACTATCATGAAGTCTTCACTACTGTAACTGATCAATCTATCATACTGTACTTCTGCTAACTGACTGCTTTGAATTTGTCTACTCAAACTCTACAAGCTACTCGAAGGATGGTTCTCTGGTATGTCTCAGCTACCACATAGACTCCCCCTATCTAATATTCATATTACCATGGAGTCTCTAAGCCAGATGGCCCAGAACAATTATTTCTTTGATGCAGAGTCATCATTATCTTCATTGGTAGATTTATCATCCCTCTAAACTCTGACTTCTTTCTTTCTGTCTGTGGATTCATCTTTCACTACAATCCCTGAAAGTATAATCTCTTGAACCTGTTCCTTATTTACCCGTCCTTATTTTCTTTTATTTCTTTTCCAAACCTTTTTGTATATGACATCTTTTTTTTTTTTGTATATTTGTCTTCATCTCGTTTTATTTCCAATCTTGCGATCTTTGGGACCTGTTCTTTGTTCACCTGTTCTTCCTGTTTTTTTATCCATACTTTCTTATATCTGATATCAATGTTCTATTTCATGGAAGCATCGATCATGCTTCTACAATCACGAGCTATGTGTCCATAGTTATGACATTTGTAACATTCAATGTTAAGAGGGGCCACATCAACATTTCTTTCTTGGACATTTCTTTTATAAGCCCTGCAATCTGCAACCTTATGTCCAAAGTTAGTACAATAAAAATAATGTTCATAAAAAAAATTTACATACCTGGGAGTGAATGATCTTCTTTGTGGTGGAGTCCTTTTTAATTCCCGCCTTGACTGATCATGATCATGATTGAAGCTTCTTTGTGGCTTGAACATGAATGGTCTTTTTGAAAATGTATCTTTATTAATTTTCTTAGATTCTGGTTGACCATGATTCCTTCCTTTGAGTACTTATGCATAACTATTTCTCTTTTCTTCATTCTTCTTTTCTAGCAACCTAGAGTGCTTCTCTTCATTCTATACAATTGATGCGGATGCTTCTGTCTCTTAAATGTTCTTGCTGAGCTTGACGATTTTACTTCTCAATGTGACAACTTCTTCTTGAAGCTTCTCAACCTCTTCTTCTTTCTTCATTATCTGAGACTTCATGACTTCTTTTGTTCTCTTCGTTTCTTCAAGTTGGATTTTTAATGTGATTATTTCTTCTTCACGTCCTTTCTCTTCTTGACCAAACTCTTCCTCAAGCTGGTTTATATCGTTAGTTATTTCCTTAAGATGATCTATCAATATCTTCTCTCTCATTTCTACTTCTTCCTTCTGTGCTGCTATGTTGGCTTCCAAATACTATTTTTGATCTTCAAGAATTTCTTCAATCTTTCTGGCTTCTTCTAGCTGAGTTCTTAAGTTCTCGATGAGCAGTTGGGCTTCTTAAAAAATGTGAACACTTTCCTTTTGTTTCATCAATTCTTTTTTGAGTGACTTGTTTTCTTCTCTTTCGTTTCTTATTTCATCTAAAGCACTGATCAATGTTGCTTCATAATTGTCTTCTATTTAAATTAGTTTTTCTGTCTCATTTCCTTCATGGCATTCCATTTCAAGATGTCTGCGTTTTTCACAATTAAAGCAAAACAACATACTTATGTTGATTATGTACTCCTCATCTTCTGAATCTGTTTGACATGATGAACATCTTTCTTCTTGATCTGTACCTGCATCTTTTTTGACATTTTCTTACTCTATAATGGGTGAAGAATAGATATTATGTAACGTGTCCCAAAGTTCTTTAGCTGATGAATATTTAACCACTTTGTCCTTTACTGAATCATATAGTCCTTCCAAAATGAAATCCATTGCAATTTTGTTATTTCATTTCAATTCCTTCTTTGTTGTAGTCTTTTCGCTTTTTGAACTATCATATCATGTAACAACTGATTTCCAAATATCATACCCCCGTGCCTTTAAAAATACTTTTGTATTTCCGCTCCACATCTCATACTTTAAACCATTCTTACCATTAAACAATGGTACTCCATTCTTAGAATAATCCATGATCTCCTTCCAGTGGTTAAACTGCTTCCTGAAAGAACATGCGCTGATACCAATTGTTGGATTACTGAGAGGGGGGTGAATCAATAATGAGCAATTATACCAATTATTAATCCTTTAAACCAAAATGTATATTCTTTTACTTATTCAACCATGTTCATATGTTCATCATCAATTTCTTACTATATCATAAGCAATAATAAAAAATAACAAACACATCCACAAAATGCACAATACACCAATATTTACGTGGAAATCCAATGCAGGAGAAAACCATGGAATGATTTTCTTATATGTCAAGAATTACATTCAAGGAAGCACCAACTTCCAATTATCCATCTACAACTGGAAGGAGGCTCCGACCCCCTAGTTTCTCAGGCTACAATGTGAGGGAATCTCTAACTCTCCAATTCTCTGGATACAACCAGAAGGAGGCTACAACCCCCCTATGTTCTCCGGCTACAACCACCTATCATTGCCTCGTCCAACCGCCATGAAATATAAGTAGAATGATGGAACTATTGTCACAATGTCACTGTGAGATATACTGCTGTAAACCTGTACCAATCTGTGCCACTGACCTGTAATCAAACTGTGCCATTGTCCTATAACCAACATGTACCCGTGCCTTGCCTGTACCAACAAAACTAAATACGCCAAAAACATGTACCAATACTCTCCTCAATATATCAAATCTGATAACATAGAACTCATACCAAAAATCACAAGAATATCACTCAAACCATGTGCCAACATTGCACATCAATCATGTACATCAACCTTGTACATCAACACTATACAAAGATAACCAACAACATGTACCAATCATGTATCAACAACAAACCAAACTATGCCTCAACAAGATGTATCATCATCACCATGTACTTCAAGTATGTATATCATCCATGTACCCAATCATATACCTATACCATATACCAATAACATACACCAAGATAACCAACAAGATACCTCTAACAATGCACCACACTCTCACATAAATCAAATACCATAAATCCTCACATCAACCATGTGCCACAACCTCACTATTATACAACCTCTATCTGTACCAATAACTTCAACAACATACCTCAACTAAAATCCCTCAAACATGAACCGATACTAAACTTCAATAGATATACCTCAGATCAACTCTATAACAAGCCCTAAACTTCCAAGAGGGCATCCAATTGATTTACAAGAAAAACCCTCAACCAGATTCATAAATTCAACACTACACATATGAAAAGCATACATTTTTCTTCTTGTAGTGTTATACTGCTGCAAATCCATTGCCATGATTTTTCTGCCGCACTTTTTCTGTCGTGGTTTTTTTGCTGCGATTTTTCTGCCACACTTTTTTTGTCGCACTTTTCCTGCTGCCATTTTTCTGCCGCACTTTTTCTGCCGCACTTTTCATTTCTTGTTGCAATTATTTAATTAATTTCTTTTGCAACCACTTTGACTTATCCATAAATAGTAAACTCACCACTTCTTGTTGCAACCACTTTATTATTTAAATAATTTCTCTTTACTCACAATTTCTTATTGCAGCTAACTTTTCTATAATTAGTCAATTCGTAACTTCTTTTCCCTTAACTAACTTCTTGTTGCAAGCACTTTATTATTTAATTTATTTCTTGGTTAACCACTTTGACTATTCAATCTTCTCATCACAACTACTTTACCATAATTACTAAACTCACAACTTCTTGTTGCAACTAATTTATTTTTAATTATTTTTTTAATGCAACAACTATACCCAGGATTAACTCATAGTTACCATCAATTTGACTGATACACTTTTTCTAGGAGCTTCTAGAACAATTGACTTCTTTGACCTTCTAGGGGCTTCTAGATAACTCATGAGGGTTCTCCAACTTGATATGGCCATAACTCTTTAACCATGAGGAGTTGTGTGACGTTCCACATATCACTGTAACTGGAATGACATATACTATCCATCTAGAACAATCTTACCTATAAAGTCATTGATATTCATTTCTTTATACCTCAAATAGACTCGGGTCACTTACCCATGCCTTTGTGCTACCATAATTCTCTACCAGACTTCTCCAAGGGTTGACATCAATAACTAAGGGTTGAAATCAATATACAACATCACTCTCAAAGGGTTGACATCAATTACAACCAACAGTCCAGACCAACTCTCCATCAACCTAAGCCAACTGTTTGATACAAGACACTCAAGGAATGTTGGTTTTTCCATTTGGGTTTCTAGGGTAAAATCTATGTGCATTGCGTGATTGCTTTGTCATTTACTTTCTTGTTTATATATGTTTTCTTCTCTTCTATTAGGTTTAGAGTGGAATTCTATTTCCTAACACCATTGAGGTAAGAAGGTGCACAATTTTAGAGATTGGCAAAGGCTTATGAAGGGAAAACTATTTAGAAGAAGGATATGATGATAAGAGAGAAGCAGGGTTTGATGGAGGGATATGGTAGTGTAGAGGCGAAATAAAATGAAAATGAAAATTGAAAACCAAGATTGGCTAAGAAGTTGAGGGATCTACCTTTAAAATTTGTATGCCATATCTTGCCATGATGAGGGATGATCTTCCAACGATCCCAGGATGGAGGAATCCGTGGAGAGAGCATGATTGTAGAGTGTTATGAACCAACGTCTTGAGAATGATAAAAACCAATGAATAACAAAACACTTCAAGGGGGAAACCTCGATTTTAAATATATTAAATGTACAAGTTGAGATATGATGATCCTAAGACTAGGTCTCCTTGGTACACACACACACACATGTGTGTGTGTGTGTGTACAGAGGAGACCTAGTCTTAGGATCATCATATCTCAACTTGCACATTTAATATATTGTAAAAGGAGGTTTCCCCCTTGAATTGTTTTGTTATTCATTGCTTTTTTTATCATTCTCAAGATGTTGGTTCATAATACTCTACAATCATGCTCTCTCCTCAGATTCCTCCAGTCTAGGATCATTGGAAGATCATCCCTCATCATGGTAAGATATGGCATACACACATGTATATCTACACACACACACACGTGTGTGTAGATATGTGTGTGTGTGTGTGTGTGTGTGTAGAAACACACACACACATGTGCATGTGTGCCTGCCAAGGAGACTTATTATTAGGGTCATCATATCTCAACTTGTACATTTAATATATTGTAAAAGGAGGTTTCCCCCTTGAAGTATTTTGTTATTCATTGTTTTTTTATCATTCTCAAGGCGTTGGTTCATAAGACTCTACAATCATGCTCTCTCCATAGATTCCTCCAACCCAGGATAATTGGAAGATCATCCCTCATCATGGAAAGATATGACATATAAATTTTAAAGGTAGATGACTCAACTTCTTAGCCACTCTTGGTTTTCAATTTGCATTTTCAGTTTATTTCGCCTAGTGACGAAATAAACTAAAAATGAAAATTGAAAACCAAGAGTGGCTAAGAAGTCGAGGGACCTACCTTTAAAATTTGTATGTCATATCTTGCCATGATGAGGGATGATCTTCCAACGATCTTCGACTGGAAGAATCTGTGGAGAGAGCATGATTGTAGAGTCTTATGAACCAACACCTTGATAATGATAAAAAAAAAACAATGAATAACAAAATACTTCAAGGCAGCAACCTCCTTTTACAATATATTAAATGTACACACACACACACACACACACACACACACACACACATTTGTGTGTTTGTGTAGGAGTGTAGAGGTGATCTGAACCTGGGGGTGATAAGTTTCCAATAATTGGTTGTTTCTTTCACTCCTTCAAAAAGGTTAGTTATAGATCGTTTTACTTGAGCGATGTGCAATTAAATGTAAATTTGAAGTCTTATGCGCTTGAATTCAAAGTGAATGAAACCTCTTTAGTTTTCCTTATGTGCGATATGTCATGCTTGATTTTAACATCCTATGTGTGGAAATTCATGGAAAAACAACATAAGAACATAACACACATAATGGATATGACACTTACCTTGATAACGGAGCTCACCTGATGTGGGCTACCTCTCCGAGTCATGCTCCAAAGTATGACCTCTTTATTATCCTCGCTGTAATGATGTCTCTCCTTTACAAGTTGTAAGGCCAAAGTGCCTTTTCGGTGACAACAACAAGAGATCAAAATGTGATCAGGAATGTATACAACTTCACAAGTTCTCATACTCATGAGGCATCCATGATGCTGACATGGACATCATTCCCACATACTCAATAGATAAAAAACAAGAGGCATAATAAAATATGATCCCCATCAACATGGAGCCATCAAAATCCTTATATTTGTTGCTCAGATCCAAGCATAAATATGCAGCCCATACAAAGATCCCACAACCACAAGATTTAGAACTTCTTCATTGGCCACTTATCATGCAAGTGCCACAAATTCTCTGTCACATACAACTGAATGGTTTTATGTGGAAGAAGAGAAGAAAAAATAGATAGAAGGAATAAGTTGATGTTGCTGCCTTGCTACAACCTCTCCATGCTCCTTCAGACCTGTAACACACATGCTATGTTGCAACATTTAATGACAAAACAACATAATGAAAACCATGTTTACATTGGCTTCTCCAGAACTTAGCTTGCTGATCTGAAGCTCTGCTGCAAAAACAGACCTCGCCATTGGATTCGTGTTGTCGAATTACCTAAAAATGACTGTCAAATCGTCTCCATCTGAGTCGGACACTTTCAGGCCCAAGAGACACCTCTACGTCGGTTACCATGCCACTGCCTCTGTAATAAATGAATCATTCTAGAGTTAAGATATAGAAGCTTTGCTCATATCAGAAAAATAACACCACCACTGCATTCGTGGCATCATTTTAGCTAAAAATGACTATCTCCACGCTTCAATCTTAGTTGGACACTTTTTGGCCCAAGAGGCACCCTTGCCTCGGTTTGCATGTCACTACTCTTGCAATAAATGCTGAAAATACTGATTTGCATGAAAAATCCATACCAGGCTGTACAAGTCCATACGGGTACGTACAGACGCACTTAGTCTCACCTCTTGTGAACTCTTGCTGCGTGTGTGTCCCGAACTCTACGCGACCCCCTTTCTGTAATGTTTGCGAGCAGTTATACATAAATGACGAAGTTGGCGGAGTGATTAGAGGAGGCTAAATTAGGGCATTGATTGGCGAAGGTCCCAGGGTTGAATCCCATGGGCCTCCCCTTTTTGGCAAATCGTTTCAACAACTTTGGCACGCTCCACTAAATATAGTGAGCGGTTACAAAACCTGTGGAATGGATAAAAATAGAGGAATATACTATATTTGGTGGAAGTTGGGTTAGTCCCCTAAGCTGGTGGAGGCTAGGGTCATATGGTGCAATACATTTAATCAAAGGTTGGGCCGAAGGCCGAGCCCCTTTCCTTTGGCACCTTAGTTCAAACTTACACTTAAATAATATTTGAAACATATCATTAACAAGCAACATGGTGTGGTGTAGTGGTAGTGTGGATTTGTGGGGCCTTTGGGGTAGTGAGAAGTTATGAGTTCAAATTCGGTGGAGTCAATAAAATTTTGGTTATGCTAACCATTGGAGGGGTGCCACGTGGAACCATATAATTTGTCCACAAAATTGCCACTTGTCACAATCTGATTTGCCCATGAAATTGACATGTGTCACCACCTAACTTGTCCATGTGTCTGCCATCCTTGCCACATCATCTTTCCAACTCAGTTGTATGGATGTGCCATGTGACACCTTTGTAGTGGTGCCACATGTCACTTTGAATTTTTGACTTTTGACCAAGTTTGACTAAACTTTGACTGCTTATAACTTTTGATCCGTAACTCTGTTTGCGCCATTGGAAAGCTCGCGACACGCTCTTCGTGATCATGTCATTTCCAATGGGTTTTG
>JASDQU010306743.1:85126-96070 GCA_032191745.1 Picea mariana
TGTGGATAATTTCTTGGATCTACCGCTTGATCTCCTCATTCTCTAACAGAGAGCAGCGGTAGACTGGCCCATTGGGAAGTGGTGCGCTGGGGGTCAGATCGATGGGGTGCTTGACCTGATAGTGTAGAGGTACCCCATTAGGTGAGGAGAATATATCCGAGTATGCTTCCATGACCTTATCCACTTGCTTCTGTTGTGTGGAGAGGTCAATCACAAAGACCCCAGATGTGGTTGTGATCTTTCACTCATTCTGAGAGCGAATCACAAAGAAGACAAACTTCCCCATTTGAGAGATGACCTTCTTGCATTGCTTGGCAAAGATCAAGGAAATACCACTAGGTGGGACTGACTCCGGTATCCTGTACAATTTCTTGTTCAAAGTAATAATAACATTGTGAGGCCTAGACTCAAATACAACATGGCATTTCCATAAATATAGTTGGCCCAAAAGAAAATTACAAACTTTTAGAGGGGCAACATCACATAATACCTCATCTTTGAAGGGCTTGATGCCATATGACAGGCGACATTGTTGGCTGATGTAGATGTCGCTTCCTTGGCNCACTATCAATGATGAAGTGCAACGGGGTACCCTTCACCCGAATCTGTGAATGAAAAAGGTGCTCGCCTTCCTTTGGCTCGTCTAGTTCACTGGGCTGGAGCTTGGTGGTAGCAACAATAGCAATGGGTTTTGCATTAATGATCCATCTCCTCCTTTTTGGTTCTTACTCAGAGTCGGAACCCACATCTGATTCATAGGCTTTCACCTCAGCCACCAACAACTACTTTGAGCGAAAATCAACAATGTTATGCCAGGGGCTCTTATGGAAGTCACACCACTTCTCGGTATCTTTCTTTGTCTTTCTGGTGTCCTTATTTTCTTGTGGCCTGGACTCGTTGTCCAGAGGCGGTCTGTGTTTGCTCTATTGGTTGGGGCTACCCTTTCCCGGCTTTTTCTGTGAGGGGTTCCTAATCCCAAATTGTCGTGTCTTTTGTTTTGAGCTTCTGCTCAATTTTGACAGCATATCGGTAGGGCATGCCCAAGGATGAGATGTCCAGAAACTCCATTTCATCCTAGATGTATCTATGCATACCGTCATGATACTTGAGCACCAGATTTCCCTCAAAATATTTGATACCCATCTTGGTGCGCAAGGTATGGAAGATATTCGTGAACTCGGGCACTACGTGGTCTCTTTCCTGCCGCAGTGTGGTCCATTTTGTATACAGGTTGTCATAACTTCCAATAGGGTAGTATTGTTCCTTAATAGAATCCCTAAAGGACTCCTAGGTGACCACGACTGTAAATAATGAGGGTTCCTCTATTTCCTTCTGCTCACAGAAAGTTTTCCACCAATATTTGACATGGGGAATGGCTTTGAGGGGTGTAAAAGTAATATTTGCTCTATTCGAGAAGTTATGGACAGAGAAATACCCTTCTCGCAGATTCAACCATTTGTCTACAACATCTGCATCTATATGAACTTCAAATATAGGAATATCAAAATTGATTTGTACCTTGAAGAGGGAGATGGCTTCGTTTGAGGAAGATGCGTCGCCTATTGGTAGCTGCCGAAGGATTTACGCAAAACTATCCATCATCTCGTTCCTCTGTTGTGTGTGGGATTCCTCGAGAAAATTTTTGAAGGGATCTCCTATCCCATCCTCTTTCTTTTCTCCCACCATGAGAGGTCGCTTGGGCATGGGAGAGCTTTTTTCCTCAAGAGAAACAAGCTCGAGACCCAATTCTTTATACCTTGACCTCGTTGGGGACATGCATTAAGAATGACAAGGAGCCGACCGCTCTAATACCACTGATCCAGATTTTATGAGAAGAACGAAATGAATACATATTATTATCAAAATATTCTTAAAACAAAATAACAGATATACAGTAAAACTGGTTTCTATTCAATAAGGAAATAAGCTGAAACTGTAAAATGCAGTGGAAAACAAGCTTGCTAGAATGGTGGCAGCTTATCTCTGAGAAGAGATGTGACAGCTGCATTGATTTGCAACAAGATGATTACAATGAGGCTCTCAATGAATTTTTACAATAAACATGAATGTATAAAACCCTATACATCAAAAAACCTAACCCTAGGAGATGAAGCACCAAAAGTCATGTGGGCCCCATTTGGGTAAGTTAGTACATCAACTTCCTGGGGTCGTAACTTTTGCATACGATCTCTGTTTTAGGCGCACAATAGCCCATTGGAAAGGTCTATTCGAGAAAGACACATGTTGTCTGTGGAGATCCTGACACATATTTACTATGGTGAGCTCGACACATATTTACTGTGGTGAGCCCTAAAAGCATTGTTTAGGGCCTCAAAAATCCTCTGAAAGTTAGGGACCCAAAAACTAGGAAAAAAATATCGAATTGGAAAAATACCAAAATGAGCCAGTTGGAATAGGTGGGTGGCCACCTACATCCATCTTGATCAATTTGAAGCCAAGAGGTTGGATCTAAACCCTAAGGTGAAAGAACATTTTGGCCTTAGGTCTTAGATCTTGAGAAGAACAACTTCTAGGGTGAAAACAATTTTGGGCCCTAGAAGTTGTTCCTCCCTTCTTGGAGCTTCTACTAGGTGAAAGATCAAAAGTCTAGGGATAAAATCCTAAAGTTCTAGCACTTTAGGGATTTAGGGTTCGAACACTAGTAATAAGAATTAACTAATTTTTGGACAAATACAACCTTGTGACTGGAAGAAGCACTTATGTTCCTCACAGTTTCACCAAACAAGATTCCTTACAACAAATAACAATTTCACCATAAACATTAATAACATAAAAATAAATTACAGAAATACACTTAATTCATCTAAGAAACCAAGATAATGTAACCCTAATTGCATAAATATCCTTCCAAAATCAACAAATCCATTCACATGATACCTTTCCAAGCATAGCGCATGAGAGATAGAGAGCTAGTAACCCTTAGAGGGTGATAATTTTAGATGTGTTACCCACAAAGGTGAGTGAAAGATGATGGTAAAAATTAAAGTGAGGGTAGCCTTCTTATACGAGGCTACCATAACACATTTTTCCACATAAAATGTCAACAACAAATTAGAAGAAGGGCCTACCCTTCATTTAATCCTTTACAAAATGCTAAAGAGAAAAAATAAATCAAAATATCCCACACGTGTGATACGTCAAGGCTAGGTAGGTTGACATCAAGCCTCCAAAGGATAATGTAGGGCCTCCAAGGCCATGTTTCATCCTCCAAGGTGAAGTAATTTCAAATGAGGTGTCTCCTCACCAAATTTCATGCCAAATCATCTCCGGTACCCATCCATCCATCAAACCCTAAAAGCGTCAAACCCTGGAAGGTGATGTCAAGGTCAAGAGGGTGACATCAAGGGCCTCAATGTGTTGTGTCCAAGGACATGAGGGATGCATCTCATCTTTAAATAATTCCTAAGTCAATGTTGCTACAATAGCCTACATCCTATGGGTAAAAAATCCTTGGGGTACTCTGTCCAACCTGTAGGGCTTCCAGCCCATCAGTGTTCCATAATGATTGGATTTTCTCAAACCAAGGCCCATATGTCTGTCGTCTAGGGTTCTGAGGATGTGAGAGACAATATTAAAGAGTGGTGAGTCACTGGATGACTCATTTCTCTTCATAACACATGACCAGGTCCTATAATAAAGGCACACAGTCCTGGCCGATACAAGCCCAGGATGTCCCTCAAATAACCATGTCAGGGCCATCCAAAAAAAATCAAAGTATAAAACATGGTTAGCCAAAGTTCATAAGAAAAATTAGTCCTTAAAACATGAAAAGTAAGCTACAACTTAAGATATAAGCCATGTAAGATAATTCACCTTAGTGTCCCCTTCAAGCATCACACCAACCCAAGACCCCATGTGAGTTACTAAGTTTAAGTATTTGAGGGCCTTCATCAAACCCTATTAGGTGTGACACCTAGACAAGAAATAAATTAACCCAGGTATAGGAATATTTCCATATAGTGACAAGGGAAAGTAAAAACCCTTCAAGAGTAAGTGTGAAAGTGATATGGTTTTAGGGCTTACTTCATGGCTAATGGTGTCATTGAAATCCACCTCTATGAGTGCCTTTGTGGAGGGTGCACTTGCTCTTGAGTTACCCCATATTTACGTGTTATTTTTTCCAATCCGCCCTATCTTCCTTTTTCTAAGTCCTACTTTATTATATTTGCAAGTCCCCTTTGTAAGGTTTCAAACCATTAACATTGCATTTTTTTGGACCAAAGTGAGCATTGAAAGAGTAGAGCTCAAGTTTGGTCTAGATTTTATTATTCCTTTTAGCTATCATTCCTTCCTTTCTTTGCATTCATTTATTATTCTTTTATTAGTAGCTGCAAAACAACCTCTGGGAATTCAACCCCTCTTCTCATGAGAGAATGTGTTGGCACATAATTGATCAGACTAGGGTCCTTTTCAGGTTACCAACAAAAGGTACCGAGGTAGTCAAGAGCTCTGGCATGTTCATCTTCCTTGAAAGGAAGAAGTCTCACCCGAAGTGCAACCAAGACAAAGAAGATAGGGAAGGGTAAGAAGAATGCTTAGACAAATCCATACAGTCTTATGCTCTCTGTAGTCTTGCACAAGATAGATTAAATTCAGAACTGTGTAAACATTCCTAACTCATATTAAAGGAGACAGATTTGCGTTGCAGCTATAATGAAACCATATCCCATTGATCATATCTGACACAGAGATAATATGAAACAACATTCAAGATAATCTGAAGCTAAACAAACACAGAAATTTCAAAATTTGAATCTCTCCTTGTATTGAATTCATAAGGTTCTTCTCAATTACATAATGCTCTACTCAGATAAAGACGCAGCTCGGCCATGTCCAAGCTTAGAAACAATCTCTATTACTGCGAGACATGGTTAACCCAAAACCCTTGCTCTTTTACCATTAAAACTAGACATGACTCTTTACAGACTTGGTCTGGTTTCCGAAACCCAAACTCTAGAATCATAGCTAACATCTACCAAAAAATGGACAATAAAACAAAACTTGATCACATTTCAACAACCTATAATTCATAATAATAATCGACAACATCATGAAATCAACAAACAATAATCAACCTAAAATACAACCCTTTACAATCGTATTCATCCCATGTATATAAGCTAACTGGGATTTCTTGGTTTGAGACTTCGCATGCTTTCTTGTTCTTGTTATGTTGTAACTTATTTCTCAATGCTAGTGTTGCGCTATCTTTCCTTCCAACCATTTTTGGTTTATTTTCTTTTTCTGTTGTCCCGCTCCTCTGTGACTCACACAAATTCTATTTGAGAAAAATTGGAATTGCATCATCCCTTGTGCAACTTCTAACAAAAAAACGAAGGGCCCAACAGGCTCCGACCACAATCCTTGACTCGTCCTCGAGTTAAGTCCTTGGTTCTTCTGTGGCCTCTAGACTGGCCTATTGCATTCCTTTGTCTTCTATATCTACTTTTCTCCCAACTTCTGCTTGAGTGATTTCTTTTTCCATCTATTCAAACGAAGGGCCCAACTATGGGACCAATTCCAGGGCTCTCTTATTTACCCCTTGGAAATTTACAACCTTGTCCTGCCACTTCCTGGAAAGGAGTGAAGCTTCAACCATGAACTACTGAGTCGCGTATGTAATGCATCCCTTAGGCTTGGATGTGACCAGGGAGTTCCACTCTGAGTCAGCTGTAGCATCAAGCTGATGCATCTACATGTATGTTGTCTGAACAACCGGTCGAAACTCCTGTAGCTCTTTCTTAGCTAATGACTGTTCTTCAAATAAAGAATTCATCTCATTGTTGGCTTGCTGGATCTGTATAACTTTTCCTGCTACTCCAATGGATCCACGGTGATGAAAAATTCCTCGTTAAGAGACTGGATATTCATGCACAAATCCTCCAAGGTCTGGTCGCATCATGAAATGATACCCATCCAGTCACTAACTTCCAGAAAAATATTTGTGCATTCTGCAGTTTTCTTATGCAGGGTTTCCCTTGCATTATTTCCTTTGAGCACAATTCTTTCCATTTTCTCTTGAAGCTTCTGGGTTTTTTATTCTTCTTCCTGCTGACTCTCCCACAACTGCGATTCAAGGCTCTCAGTGCGAATGACCAAATCCAACCATGCTCCCTGTAGTAGCTCTCCTATTGCACCGACTCTCCTGCTGCACTGGATTCAATAAGTTTTGGTGTTGTCCTTCGAATCACTGGCCAGGATTCTGCAAGCTTTTTCTAGACCCTTTCAAGTTTTTTCTCCACCTGGATCTTTGCATACTCCTCATGCATCTGACGTGCTTGGGCGAGGAGTGCTTTCTCCTTAGAAAACTCTGCATCCCATTCGTCCTACTGGAGCCTCTTCTCCAATTGATCAGTTGAAGATCTGATCATCCCAATTAGCTACATTGATGGCCATTGAGCGAGGTCACTAGAATAAGTAGTGGCCTCCCTAGGTACTCGGACCTGTAGTGGGAGTCCACTGGCTATTGAGTGTTCCGACGATGCCTCCACCTCTTCCTCCCCTGTAGATGGACCTTGCGGCTACTGCGCAAGTCTCATTCTTACTGCTGATGGAAGGAATGGGAGTATCTGTGCTTTCTCCAAGAACATATGCACCAACTTTGCACATTGTTGTGGGTTTTGGAGTAGTAGCTCCAATTGTTCTTGCAAGGAGGTTTCACTCTGTCTTGATGTTGATTCAGGTTCCTTCTGAACCTCTGGTACTTCTGCCTATTTCTGGACCACGGTGTCTGTGGTTCCACTTCTCTGAATGACACTCTCAACATTGACTGTTGAGAGAGGGATCTGAGGGATTGGGGCTTGCGGTATAGGCACAATATGAGTCTCTGACGAAGGAAGAGTGTCTTGGATCAACAAAAATGGAACAATTGACTGGGTTGGTACTTCTAGGGTATGATCAGTGAGTTCCAGTATTTGTTCAGGTAGTTCAGGAAGATCCAACTGCATGGGCTCCGGTTCAATGGTTTGGGGTTGGATGGTCGTTTCTTGCGGTGGCAATTGGGGTTGTGGGGGTGATGGGGGTTGTTCGGTGATGATGGTGGTGGATGTATTGGTATCTAGCTTAGGGTCATCCTAGTTATCAATGATGGTTTGGGCCACTCGAGTGGCTGCTCGAGTACGAGGTATGGTTGATGATATGGGATGAGGGTTTAGGATATTCACTGGGGAGAGCCCCGTCTTGGGTTTCTTGACCAAAGGGTCTACAATGAATGTTGCACTAAGGATGTCATTGAAATATTTACCTGTCAACATAGCTTTCTCTGGAAGTTGCGGGAACATGGGAAATGTCCTCTTCTTGTGTTCCAACGACTGCGTCTCTTCTTCCTCCTCCTCTGAGTTCATATGCATTGGAGCATATTAATTTTTATCCTCTGGGCCCGAGCTCGTTCCTACCCTTCTTCCTATCCCTTCTTCTTCAATAGCTCTGTAGGTAGAAGGTAGTGCATCCATAACTTGTGCGGGTTGCATTTCACTCCTGGACATGACATTACTTCCTTGTCAAAGGCCTCCTCATCTAGGTAAAACGACATCATCTGTGAATGAAAATATTTAGTTTTGACATGCCCAGGCCAAACAAAAGTATGGTGGCGGTTCAAGTCGAACGAAATATTTCTCATGTTCAGGTTGAGAAACTCCTGTGGTACGCGCAACCTCTGAGTTGCGTCAAGCAGCCGGTTGTACCACTTTAAGAATGTTGCATTGTTGAATGTTGTGTTCTTCGAGTCTGACCTTGAGTGCCAAGGCTCGAACATCTTTGCCAGTCTACCTTTATCTGCTGGTGATAATGGTCTTCCTGAGGGTGGCATCCACTTCATCATGGTGAGCGCAACAAGAAGGTATCCATAGGTGAAGGTTCCACCCTTCTCCTACGCTTCCTCGCATGCTACCAAGAATTCCTCTAGCAGGTAGCTACACCAATTGGACACCACTCCGTTGGCACAAAAATCCGCCACTGAGAGGGCAACCAACATGCACTTGCCTTTATAGTAGGACCTCATTAACTTGCTAGCAATTACATAGCAAGTTGTTCTGACTGTCTCTAGTAAAATGGGGTCAAACTTGGCTGTGCGCCCCCCTCTTTGTGCATGAAATCTTTAATACAGGATAGGTTCTCCCTTCTTCTTCCCATGTTTATTGGGGCCCTGGAACCCTTTTGAGACATCTTCGCCTTCGATGGATAGGCCTGTGAGTTGATGGATATCCTTTGTGTGAATGGGATACCATATGTCAAGCCATAAGCTCCTGTCGTGTGCTCGACTGATGAGGAACTTGGTACACAGCACAACCTCACCCATAGTGCTGAAGACTCACAAGTCTCAGAGATTCATGATTTTGAAGTTAAAGAGGTTGATAAACTCCATCTTTGATACAAACTGCATCCCTCCCATCTCATCTGGAGACACATTCCAGAACACATCAATGTTCATTTGTGGGAATAACACCTGGTCTTTTAGGTTGAGGTCGAGGAGCTTCACTTGCTCGACCTTCCCTTTGAGGTCACCCACGACCTCAACCCGGGGATCACACAGATTGTCTGGAATTTCTTCCTTGGAGAGAAAACTTTGGCTTCCTGTAGCTCTCGACATCACTGCTTTGGATTGCTAAGAAAATTGGACCAACTATACCAGGCTTCGGGGTCACGAAAGAGAGAATTTGCAGGCTCTATGACACTTTATAAATATCAATTACAAAATGGAAAACAATAAGTCTTATGCTGAGTTCGCGTAGCCTTATACTCAGGCCAGCTGGCGGGCTCTATCACTACTCCTAGGCTACTCCTAGGTGTTCGACGAGACTATTTAACGGGGTAAATCTATTGGGGGATTCTGGCATTTACTGAACAAGTTGGACAGGGACGTGGTCGGCTTCAGGCCTTACGATTTGAATGGTTGATAATATTGGCATGAATACTAATGGAATCTTCGCGTATCATGACTTTATGGTCTAACAATGTTTAGATGGGTTACTGTAGCAATCATAAAGGCTATGACTGGACCGAGTGCGTGTGGCACATGGACTAGGATTGCATTCAGATTCACTCTNGATCCCGCGCTGCCGAGTAAGCAGTTCTGCACCAAAGTAATACTTAGACGGAAAAAAATGAAACACATGTCGCGGCGTAACAAGGCACACTTTGACATTATTAACTAAATTTAAAGAAATTGTAGAAATTCAAATCTAACTACTATACATGCTCCTTTGGACTAGAGCAACAATCCTTTAACTCAATCCTGAGAAATAGAGGGTTTCAGGCGAGCACCATTCACCCATCCTGGTCGAAGTATACCATCCAGTTGCACGAGTTTGACTGCTCCAAAGTGTCAGATCTCTGCAACTATAAATGGGCCCAACCAATGCATGTGCAACTTGCCTGGATGTTTCTGGTATTGACTGTCATAAAGTAGGACCTTATCTCTTTCCGTAAATGTTTTGGCCTTAATGTGCCTGTCGTGCCAAGCCTTCTTCCTGGATTTCTCAACCGATTGATGAAAGTCTACTAAAAACATGGCCTCATCAAGTTCTTGCAACTCCATAACCCTTTGCGCAACTGATTCATCCTCTGACATATGTGTAACCCGTTCGATGTATAGACTAGGGGTAATGAAATCTGTAGGTACCACAACCTCTTTCCCATAGACTAATTGAAATGGAGTATATTTGTGGAGCTTCTTCATGGTCGTCCTGTAAGCCCATAAAACTATTGGGACTCTGTCATCCCAATATTCCCTGTTTGTGCAACAAAACTTTGTAAAACCTCTCTCCAAAATCTTGTTAAACACATCTACTATGCCATTGGCTTGTGGATGGTAGGGGCTGCTTTTATGATGTTGGATTAAGAACTATGTTGTAATATTTTCTATTGTTAAGCCCTAATATTGGCTCATTACCCCTTACTTGGGGCATATTACATTAGTAATGTTATTTTATTTATGTCGGCTTTATTCCATTAGTTGTAATTATACCTCCTAGTCTCCTATATATACCAAGGAGACATTTTCATTTGGAATCATCTTGTACTCGAACATTTAAGTGGGGTAAAATGAGGTTTCCCCCTCGAAGAGGCTTATTATATAAAATTATCTCTTTTTCAAGGCATTGAGTACTTTTTCTGAGGTTTTTCTAAGCTATATTGATATTTGGTTCTTATCATATGGTATCAAAGCTCAAGGTCTTGGGGTTTCGCTGCTACATCTGAGACACCTTGGCATTTCTGCTATAACTTATTTTCTACAATGTTTCAGAAGGAACGAATTAGAGGATATTTATTAGATGGATCAAGGTACGTTGGGTTAAAATTTCAGCTCCTAAGGCCTTATACTATCGAAGATACAACCTGTACAAGATAGGGTTCTGGAATCATCTTGAAATGAGTCATTGCGACATTTTCGCTATAAAAAAATTTCTGTAACATTTCAGACCCTGAACTCTAGAGGCCATTCACAAAAATTACTAAGGTATTTGTGGTAAAAATTTCATCTTCTGGGTCATCTTAAATTTGTAGATACACCTTGTGTAAGATAGGGTATCTGACTAGTCCTATTGACTAGTCTCAAGAAGGTGTTCCAGGTAAAACAATCATAACTTCTTCCTAGAGTATCCAAATTGAGTGGGACTGGTTTCATTAGATCGTGGACAGTCTGTAGTATTTTGGGTACAAGTTTCAGAATTTTATATCAATTATTTTGTGCGGGGAAAGCTATACAAGTGAGATCTCTTGGAGAGGACAAAAATCGACAAGTTTTGGGGAAGTGACTGTAAATTCCACTTGGCACATCCAATTTTGATCAGACCTATGGCATTGCAGAGAAGAAATATCATAGGACTACATAAAAGAAAGTTTCATACCCAGAAGGGCCGAAACTTGGGAGATACAATAGAAGAAAGATTGTCTAGCAGAACCACCTCAAAATCAAGGTTCAAA
>JASDQU010306743.1:114842-136349 GCA_032191745.1 Picea mariana
TATATATATATATATAGGTGACAAAGGGTACACTTATAATGATGGAAGGGTACAATGAAGATTTCTAGCCTACATACAAATATAACACTAAAGATGTAATAATTCAATATCTAGGTATTAATAAGTGGTTTTATACTTAACATAGGGCTTTGTTTAGGGATTAACATACCCCTTCTCTTCAAACAAGTGTTGTCCTCAAGACTTGACTAAACATAGGTGTTTCTGCATGAAGAACTCATCTTCCCATGTCGCCTCTTCCACTGGTAGGTTCTTCCATTTGACGAGGTACTTAGTAATTTCTCGATTTCTCAATTGCTTAATCCTTGTTTCAGGGATTGTCTCTAGTTCTAGTATGATTTTCCCTTCTTCATTAATCTCTAGTAAAATAGTTTGGATTGGGATACTGTTGTCGATTACCTTCTTTAAGCAAGAAACATGAAGACTGGATGTACATGTGAATATGGAGGCAACTCCAATTTGTAAGCCTTACTTCCAATCCTTTGCAAAACCTTATAGGGGGCATAATGTTTGGGTGCTAATTTATTGTCCTTCTTTTTTTTCTTGAGGGATATCTATTTATATGGTTGTAGCCTCCGAAATACCCAACCCCCCACTTAAAATTCCCTTTTACTATGATGTTGATCCGCTCATTGTTTCATATTATTTTGTGCCATAACCAAGTTGCCCTTCAATATTTTGAGAACCTCTTGTTGGTGCCATATTTGGTCCTCCATTGCTTGAAAATTTTCAGTCTCTTTCAAGGGAGATGTGATGGATGGAGGATGATATCCATAAAGTGCCAGAAATGGAGATATTTTTTTATGAAATATGGAAGGATGTGTTGTGCCACCATTATGCCAAGGGAAACCACTTGAACCATTGAGTATGTTTATTAGATGCAAAGCAACAAATATACCCTTCTAGACATTTATTCACAATCTCAGTTTTCCCATTAGATTGAGGATGGTAAGATGATTTGTGAGAAAATTGAGTACCCAAACATGAAAGTGATTCAGTTGAAAATTTTCTAGTGAAAATTGGATCTCTATCACTTACAATAATTTTGGGGACTCCATGTAGCTTTTGAACTATTTCCATGAATTTTGCAACTATTGTACTTGCTTTAAAAGGATGAGAAAGAGAGAAAAAATGGGCATACTTTGTTACTTGATCCACTACTACCATGATGACATTCTTTCTTTCAGATTTGGGTAAACCTGTAATAAAATCTATTGAAACTTCTTCCCAATGTTGACTTGGTATAGATAATGGTTGTAGGAGACCTCACATCTTGATTCTCTCTCTATGATTATGTTAGCAGATCACACATTCAAACAAAAAATTTTGGACATCAGTTTTAAGACCTTCCCAAAAAAAAATTCCTTCTTGATCCTATAGTACATTTTTATGAATTATGAATGTCCTCCTATATGAGAATGTCAAAAACCCTAGACATTTTTACAATAAATAGGAATGTCAAAAACCCTGTACATTTTTACAATAAATAGGAATGTCAAAAACCCTAGACATCCCAAAACCTAACCCTAGGAGATGATGCACCAAAAGTCATGTGGGTTGTGTTAGGGTAAGTTAGTACATCAACTTCTCGGGGTTGTAACTTTTGCATACGATCTCCGTTTTAGGCGCACGATAGCCCGTTGGAAAGGTCTATCCGAGGAATACACATGTTTTTTGTGGAGATTCCCATACATATTAACTGTGGTGAGCCATAAAAACACTGTTTAGGGCCTCAAAACAACCCCGTAAGTCAGGGACCCAAAAACTAGGAAAAAACTGTTGAACAGGAAAACTGCCAAAATGAGCCAGTTGGAATAGGTGATCCGAAAAGATCTTTTACACGACTATGGTTGAGTTATTAAGCATGTGTTGATTAACCAATTAGGAAGCTTAAAAAAAAGGAAGAAGTATAGAAGAAATGTGACAACCATATAAACATGTACAGAACTGAAATGAAGCATAAAACAACAACAAACCATAACACCAATGTGATAACGAAGTTCGACAATCTCGCCTACGTCTCTAGGCCTTTGTCTTAGTGGGTGAGGCTTTCTTATTTCTGTTCAAAGCTCAATAAGTACATCATAGCAGCGCCAAAAGGTTAAAAAACTAATCTAGTCTTGTTCTACCAGATCTCTATAACCCAACAGAAGAAACGACACTCAAATCGGATGACCGAAGCTCCCAGAAATGGCCCGCAAAGGTGCACTCCTCAATAGATTCCCTGCATAAAAATGGCTTTGGCTTGACAAATATTCAGCATAAACCTACCCTGAATCTCCTTCCTATGGCCTCAATAAGGCATAGTTTATATAGAACTGAAGTTGGTAACCATCTCCTAACTTTCCCCCAAGATCTGGCCTAAAAAAGGGCTCAATATCCCCCAATATTGGCCAAAAATCTCCAAAATTGCCGAAAAAATCATCAAAAATCACTATAATATAGTTCACAAACACACTTTATAACAAAATCTGGGCTACTCCCCCTATCCTGGGTGTGCACCCCCTCTATAGGGTCACATGGACTCATGTGGCCAAGCGTTATCCCCCTAGGGGCTGCACGCTGGCCCCTCCTCCATAATACCAGGTCGCATGTTGCAAAAATGATGGAATACCTGAAACTAAGGGCTTAACCATAATCCACGAATATTGTTTGGAATCGGGTCACATGGGAGTGGTTGGAGGTTTTCCGCTGAAACTGAGAGTTGATACCACATTACCCGTGCCATATGTTAAGGACCGATCACATTACACAGGGCATATGCAACTGTTGCGACAAGGGGCTATTCCGATATCCACGCCAACATACATAGAGCAGAGTTAACATATGTGTAAGGTCATGTGGGAGTGTGGTAAGACCATGGGATGGGGCTAGGCCCCAACCCTTTCCGCCACCATTTTCACCAACATACAACTTTATATAAATATAGCGCCACAATAGGTTAGGACCCAACGTGCAGGTGGGCTAGCTAGCCCGACTTGCCAAGTCACTAGCCTGATGGAGAGGTTCGGGGTTCAAAACCCACAAAATCCAATAAATTTTGCATAGACCAACCGCCAATGCCTGGGTTCCACGTGGCAACCCACGTCTAGGCCATGTGGCACTGCTCCATTTTCCGAGAATAGAACCACGTGTCAGTCGCCCAATGGTCCACTTGTATGCCACATCATTCCCTTGTCAGAATACTTGCCTAATCACCATCTGCCATGTGTCATTGTACGGGCATGCAATGTGTCATTGTACGGATGTGCCACGTGTCACCATTGCAGTGGTGACATGTGTCACTCTTAGATTGGTCCACCTGTTCATCCTCGTTAGCATCTATACGCCCAATCACCCTGCCACATGTCACCTCCAAAAGCTACCATGTCAATGTTGACTGTGCATTCCACGTCAGTTGTACAGACGTACGACTTGTATAGTCAGCTGCCACGTGGCACTGTATGAACTATACAGACTGTACAGTCATCATTTGTTTCCCTGTTTGGAAAAATGAACAAATCACCATAACTTGAGCATATGACGTCCGTTTGATCCTGTTCAAGTTGCGTTGGGCTTGTATCGACAAGGCCTACACACACATCTATTTTGAATCCATTTCGAGAACTTCGATTTTTAGGCCATTCTGAGCCCCATCAAGCTCCTGGATCTGATTCTAGATCACACCTCCCCACTAAAGGACCTTTTGGTCTCCAAAAGGTTACTGAATAGTCATCAAGATCGTGATAGGCCACCCGGCTTGTTCCCTGTCTTTGAACACTGTCATGTGCACCTGTCTCATCAAGATCAACTATAACACAATCGTGGCAACTGACAACATATTGTTAGCCATTTGAACCCTGCCACATCTTACTGAAGCCATGATCGTCCATGTATATAACATTACTAATGATAGGATAACAAATATGTCTATAAAGGAGCTAATATGTTTGTAATATTTGCACGACATGAGCTTATCTTGAAGCAAACTATGATTGATTTTCCATTCCACAATCATCTCCTGTTCTTGCTTAAGATCGATAACTTCATTTGAAACAATTATAGGTTTGTTGCTTGCTTGAATTGACTTATTTAATTGTTCCCTTGTTTGAATAATTTTATTTGCCTTTACATGATGAGCATGAACCACATATTCTTGACCTGCTTTGGTTAAATGATATTGATTCTTTGTCTTGTAGAAGATTGCTTTGTGATCATATAAGTATGGATTGCCTAAGACCATTCCACATTCACTTAGTGACACTACATCACATGTTACCTCGTCCACATACTTAGATGAAATAACAAATTTTAATGTGCACTCCTTGGTTATGTGCATTTGATGATTGTTGCTTATCCATTTAAGTGTGTACGCCTTATGATGTATTTGTGTTTTTAACCCCAATTTCTTAACCAATTCCTCTGAAATTATGTTAGATTGAGATCCACTATCGATTAATGTATCAACCTTAGTGTGTCGCATGATGACCCTTATATGAAACAATTTACTACTACAATCAATTCTTTCACTAATTTTACCTATCATACCAACCAATGAGACCTTATATTCGTCACCTGAATCTAATCCCAAGTCTGTGGGTCGTGTTGTCGCTGCAACTGTTTTCCTCCCTTTATTTCCCTTAAACCACTTTGGCCTCTTCTCGGGATGCAATTGCCAACAACAGTCCTCATCATGCCCCTCTTTCTTGCAATGATTACAAGAGGGATTCTCTTCCTTTCTCTCCACTGAATTTGAATTCTTGCCATGCCACTTCCTTTTGTCCTCTTTCCTTGAAGATGATTCCCCTGATACACCAACACCTGTTTTCCCTACTTCAATGTATGTCGCTTGAACATAAACCTCATCAAGATTAGTTGGTCCAAACATGAATACAATATTTCAAATATGTGTAGGTAAACCTCCTATATACTTCATAAGGGTTTCTTGGGTATGTAAAGGAATATCTAACATCAATGCCATTTTTCGAAAGCCATTTGTGTATTCTTGCACTGTTTGTCCTTTTCTTAGTTTTAAAGATTTCCATTTTATTAATGCTTTCTCTTTATAACCCAAAGGATATAATTGATTTCTAAGTGCATAAATGAAACTTTGCCATGATGGAAATACATTACCCACTTGTTGAGTGCCATTTTGAAACTTTCTTTTCCACCAGATGAGTGTTGTGCCTGCAAGTCTCAATGATGCCAACTTGATTTGTGTGGCCTCATCCTTGATCTGTTGCAAATTACAATAGACCTCCATCTGTCTGACCAAATTTTCAAGTCTCTCTACATTAACTTCACCATCATACATGGGTTATTCGAATTTAACATGAAGTTTTAATAATGGCATTTTCATTCTTATGTTTATGAACATGTTTCTTTGCATTGGATTTAGAACTTGAACTTGAAGAAGAAGGAGAAGGAGGTGATGATGGAGGTGAAGGAGGAATATGAGGAGGATCATTTCCTTCTTCACTTTTCCCCTTTGAATATTCACCCAGATTTGGTCTTTTTCATTCCAAGTAATCCTCGTACAAAACTTTCATCATCTCCAACATAGCAAAGAAAGTTTTTCGAAACTCTTTCTCATCCTGAGAAAGTCCCTCTTCCGATGCCATCTTCTCTCTTTGAGAAGTTCTCTTTCTCAATACAATCAATGTATTCTCTTCAACCAGCTTGCCTTCACCACGATGTATCTTTTCCCTGGTTAACATGCAGAATTCAAATCCAAACGTCAACTAGCTTTGATACCACTTGATCCGAAAAGATCTTTTACACGACTATGGTTGAGTTATTAAGCATGTGTTGATTAACCAATTAGGAAGATTAAAAAAAGAGGAAGAAGTATAGAAGAAATGTGACAACCATATAAACATGTACATAACTGAAATGTAGCATAAAGCAACAACAAACCATAACACCAATGTGATAACGGAGTTCAACAATCTCGCCTACGTCTTCGGGCTTTTGTCTCAATGGGTGAGGATTTATTATTTCTATCCAAATCTCAATAAGTACATCACAATAGTGCCAAAAGGTTACAAAAATGATATGGTCTTGTTCTACCAGATCTATATAACCCAACAGAAGAAACGACACTCAAATCGGATGACCGGAGCTCCCAGAAATGGCCCGCAAAGGGGCGCTCCTCAATAGCTTCCCTTCATAAAAATGGCTTTGGCTTGGAAAATATTTAGGATAAACCTACTCTTAATATCCTTCCTATGGCCTCAAGAAGGCCTGGCTTATATAGATCTAAGTTGGTAACCATCTCCCAACTTCCCCCCAAGATATGGCCTCAAAAAGGGCCCAATATCCCCCAATATTGGCCAAAAATCTCCAAAACTACCCAAAAAATCATCAAAAATCACTATAATATATTTCACAAACCCACTTTATAACAAAATTTGGGCTAAGGCCCCTAGATTGGTGCATTTTCCCCCTACAGGGTCACATGGAATCATGTGGCCAAGCGCCAGCCCCTAGGGGCTGCACGCTGGCCCCTCTTCCGTAATACCAGATCACATGGCAAAAAAATGGTGGAATCCCCAAAATTGAGGGCTTAACCATAATCCACAAATATTGTTTGGAATTGGGTCACATGGGAGTGGTTGGAGGTTTACCACCAAAACCAAGAGCTGATACCACATTACCCGCGCCACATGTTAAGGATCGGTCACATTACACTGGGCATATGCAACTATTGAGATCGAGGGCTGTTCCCATATCTACGCCAACATACATAGAGAAGAGTTAACGTATGTGTAAGGTCATGTGGGAGTGTGGTAAGACTGTGGGCTGGGGCTAGGACCCAACCCTTTCTTCCACCATTTTCACCAATATACAACTTTATATAAATATAACACCACAATAGGTTAAGAACCAATGCGCAGGCGGGCTGGCTAGCCTGGCCTGCCAAGTCACTAGCCCGATGGAGAGGTTCGGGGTTCGAAACCCACAAAATCCAATAAATTTTGCATAGACCAACCACCAATACCTAGGTGCCACGTGGCAGCCCATGTCTGGGCTACGTGGTACTGCTCCATTTGCTGAGAACAGAGCCACATGTCAGTCGCCCAATGGTCCAGTTGTCTGTGACATCACTGCCCGATCAACATACTTGCCTAATCACCATCTGCCACATGTCATCGTACGGATGTTCCACTTGTCACCCTTGCAATGGTGACATGTGTTACTCTCGGATTGGTCCACCTATTCATCCTCATCAGCGTCCATACGCCCAATCACCCTACCACGTGTCACCTCTATAAGCTGCCACGTTAGTGTTGACTATGCCTGCCATGTCGATTGTACAACCGTACGACCTTTACAATGAGCTTCCATGTGGCACTGTATGGATTGTACGAACTGCACAGTCATGATTTTTTTTGCTTGTTTGGAAAAATGAGCATATCACCATAACTTGAGCATACGACGTCCATTTGATCCTGTTCAAGTTTCATTAGGTTCATATTGATGAGGCCTACACACACGTCCGTTTTCAAGCCATCAAGAGAACATTTGTTTTTAGGCCTTTTTGAGCTCCGTCAAGCTCCTGGATTCGATTCTGGATCAATAGGTGGGAGGCCACCAACATCCATATAGATCAATCCTCCCCCCTTAGGAAGAAATGGTCTCCATTGCATTGAGTGCCCCCATTAGATGAGGAAGTTTCTGCTGAATTTGGCCCCGAGTGAGCCACTTGCCTTGGTGCAAGAGCTACCCTGCTTTGACAACTCGATAAAGATGGATCCTTCACTGGTCAGTTCCCTTCACCTGTTTGTCCACAATATGATCACTGTATTCCTGTTGTATGCAGTCAAGGTTGATCTCTGTTGGTCTCAACTGTTATGCTATGTTCGAGGTGTCCAATAATGGTGGGAAATAAGGTCGAAGGAGATCCACGTTGAACATTGGGTGAATGCCAAGGAAAGGAGGAATGTTGAGCTCAAAAGCATTATCACCCACGACCTTGGTGATGGTGTATGAACCATAACAGAGTGGGAGAAGCTTTTGATGGGGTTCAATAAGGTGTTCTTTTTGCAAATGCAACCAAACTTTTTCACCCACCTGAAACTTATGTGGCACCCAGTGTTGACCATGGTGCTGCTTGTACTTTTCATTAGACTTCTGTAGGATATCCTGAACATGTTTACGGATGTGCTGGATCCACTCAATGAATTGGGTGACTTTGTCAGCTTCAGTTGGAGCAAGAGATGAGTCGGCCAAGGTGACCGCAAGGGGTAGTGCAACATCTATGGGACCCAATGGTTGGAATCCCAATCCCACCTGAAAGGGGTTGTGTCTAGTTGAGCTATGCAAGGCTCGATTGTAGCTATGCTGGACATAGGGAAGAATCTCATCCCATGTGTGAGGGTACTTGGAATTATGCATGGGTAAGATATGCACAGTTATTCGATTTACAACCTTGGTTTGGACATTTTTCTGGGGGTGGAAGGCTGTGGATTTTTTGAGCTTGGTGTCCAACAGTGACCAGAGGCTCAACTATATTTTCGATGTGTCTTTCCACTCAACTATAGTGGGCTTCCCAGATTAGCTTCTCTTGCTTGCTTGATAGAACACATATATGTCCCAGACGACACAACATCTCATCCTGAAGATTGAAATTAGCGACAACTACGTTTTCATCGAACATTTGGTAGGTGGTGGCGAAGTCCAGGTCTGTCTCATAGAGTTGGCGCCATACAGAGGTCTCATGGCCACAAGATTCTAGCACCGTGGTGAGTGCCACGACAGGCGGTCTACTAAGGCAATCAATGATGTGGTTGGTGCTTCCTGTTTTATACTTGATGTTGAGGTGTAATTGCTGCAAGTATGTGGACCACTTCTGACGGCGATAATTATACAATATACCTTGTGTCTGCATGAAATGTAGTGGCTTATGATCAATGTGGATGGCTATCTCCTTGCCAAGAATGTAATTCCTCCATTGGCGACAATCTTGCACAATGGAGTAAATTTATTTATCGTAAGTAGAGTATTTATGGAAAATATCTGATAGTGTCTCACTATGATAGGCCATAGGGTGGCCGTGCTGAGTGAGAATGATGCCCACATCAGATTCTAAAGCATATGTCTCAATCTCAAAGGGTTGTTGTAGGTCCGATAGTGAAAGTATTGGGGCTGAGCACAAGCACTACTTCAAATCATCAAATGCTTGTTGTTGGGACTGGCCCCACACAAATTTTGCCTTACCACCACCTCTGGTTACTTGGCTGAGGGCCCATGCAATATGGGAGAATCCCAACACAAACTTGCGGTAGAAATTGTCAAGGCCCAAGAATCTCCTAAGCTCAGTGAGTGTGGTTGGGGCTGGCCAGTCACAGATGACTTGGATCTTGGCTGGATCCACATGTACACCATACTGATCAACGATGTAGCCTAGGTAATGGACCCTGTCCATGCCGAATGATCATTTTTCCAAGTTGGCGTATAGCTTGCACTGCCACAGGGTGTGCAAAACCTGCTAAATATGTTGCAAGTGTTCTTCCCAAGTCTTGTTGTAAATGAGAATGTCATCTAGATACACCATTACAAAAGTATTGGTGAATGGTTGCAGGATATCATCCATCATCCTCATGAAAGTGGCTGGAGAATTTGTCAAGCCAAAGGGCATGACCAGCCATTTGAAAAGACCTTCCTTTTACTTGAAGGTGGTCTTCCATACATATGTCTGTTCTATCAGGACTTGGTGGTAGCCAGGATTCAGATTCAGATCAATCTTATTGAAGTATTTGGCCTCCATGAGCTGGTCAAGGAGGTCCTCGATTTGGGGAATCAGGTATCGGTTTCTGATTGTGATTTTATTTAGGGCCTGGTAATCAATGCAGAGTCGCCAGGTTCCATCTTTCTTCTGTACCAACACGATTGGGATCCCACAAGGTGATGATATGGGACAGATGTTCCCCTTGTGGAGCAGTTCTTGGATCTGCTGCTTGATATCCTCATTATCTAACATAGAGCGGTGATAGATTGGCCCATTGGGAAGTGGTGCGCTGGGGGTCAGATCGATGGGGTGCTTGACCTGACAGTGCAGAGGTACCCCATTAGGCGAGGAGAATATATCCAAGTATGCTTCCATGACCTTATCCACTTGCTTCTGCTGTGTGGAGAGGTCATTCATAGAGATCTTGGATGTGGCTGCGATCGTTCGCTCATTCTGAGAGTGAATCACAAAGAAGACAAACTTCCCCGTCTGAGAGATGACCTTCCTGCATTGCTTGGCAGAGATCAAGTAAATACCACTAGGTGGGACTGGCTTCGGTATCCTGTACAATTTCTTGTTCAAAGTAATAATAACACTGTGAGGCCTAGACTCATATACAACATGGAAGTTCCGTAAATATGGTTGGCCCAAAAGAAAATTACAAACTTCGAGAGGGGCAACATCACATAATACCTTGGATTTGAAGGGCTTGATGTCATATGACAAGTGACATTGTTGGTTGATGCAGATGTATCTTCCTTGGAGGAGCCATCCGATGGTGTAGGGCTGTGGGTGCGACGTTGTTGATGGGTCGAGTCACTTGAAAACCTCTAGTGATATGGTTTTTTTTTGGATACCACTATCAATGACGAAGTGCAGTGGGGTACCCTTCACCCAAATATGTGAATGAAAAAGGCACTCGCCTTCCTCTGGCTTGTCTGGTTTACCAGGCTGGAGCTTGGTGGTAGCAACAATAGCACTAGGTTCTGCATTAATGATCCGTCTCCTCCTTTCTAGTTCTTACTCAGAGTCGGAACCCACATTTTATTCATAGGCTTTCACCTCATCCACCAATGACTGCTTTGAGCGACAATCAACAATGTTATGCTAGGGGCTCTTATGGAAGTCACACCACTTCTCGGTATCTTTCTTTGTCTTTCTGGTGTCCTTCTTTTCTTGTGGCCTAGATTGGTTGTCCTGAGGCGGTCCATCTTTTCTCTGTCCTTTGTTCTATTGGTTGGGGTCACCCTTTCATGGCTTTTGTTGTGAGAGGTTCCCAAGCCCAAATTATCATGTCTTTTGTTTGAGATTCTGCTCAATTTTGACAGCATATCGGTAGGCCATGCCCAAGGCTGAGATGTCTATAAACTCCATTTCGGCCTGGATGTGTCTATGCATACCGCCGTGAAACTTGAGCACCAAATGTCCCTCAGAATATTTGATTCCCATCTTGGTGTGCAAGGTATGGAAGATATTTGTGAACTCGGGCACTACGTGGTCTCTTTCCTTCCGTAGTGTGGTCCATTTTGTATACAGGTCGTCATAACTTCCAATAGGGTAGTATTGTTCCTTAATAGAATCCCTAAAGGACTCCTAGGTGACCGCGACTGGGAATGATGAGGGTTCCTCTATTTCCTTCTGCTCACAGAAAGTTTCCCACCAATCTTTGACATGGGGAATGGCTTTGAGGGGTGCAAAAGTAATATTTTCTCTATTCAAGAAGTTATGGACAGAGAAATACCCTTCTAGCATATTCAACCATTTGTCTACAACATCTGCATCTATATGAACTTCAAATATAGGAATATTGAAATTTATTTGTACCTTGAAGAAGGCGGTGCCTCCGTTTGAGGAAGATGCGTCACCTGTTGGTAGTTGCCGAAGGATTTACGCAAAACTATCCATCATCTTGTTCCTCTGTTGTGTGAGGGATTCCTCAAGAAATTTTTTTAAGGGAACTCCTGTCCCATCCTCTTTCTTTTCTCCCGACATGAGAGGTCGCTTGGTCATAAGAGAGCCTTTTTCCTCAAGAGAAACAAGCTCAAGACCCAATTTTTTGTACCTTGACCTCGCTGGGGACATGCATTAATAACGGCAAGGAGCCGACCACTCTGATACCACTGATATAGATTTCATGAGAAGAACAAAATGAATACATATGACTATCAAAATATTATTAACAAAAAATAACATATATACAGTAAAACTAGTTTCGATTCAATAGGGAAATAAGCTGAAACTGTAAAATGCAGTGGAAAACAAGCTTTCTAGAATGGTGGCAGCTTATCTCTGAGAAGAGATGTGACGGCTAAGATGATTTGCAACAAGATGATTACAATGAGGCTCTCAATGAATTTTTATAATCAACATGAATGTATAAAACCCTAGACATCCAAAAACCTAACCCTAGGATATGAAGCGCCAAAAGTCACGTGGGTCCCGTTTGGGTAAATTAGTACATCAACTTCCCGGGGTCGTAACTTTTGCATACGATCTCTGTTTTAGGTGCACAATATCCCATTGGAAAGGTCTATTTGAGGAAGACACATGTTGTTTGTGTTGATCCTGACACATATTTACTGGGGTGATCCTGGCACATATTTACTGTGGCTAGCCCTAAAAACATTATTTAGGGCCTCAAAATTTCTCTGAAAAGCAGGGACCCAAAAACTAGGAAAAAACTATCGAACTGGAAAACTACCAAAATGAGCCAGTTGGAATAGGTGGGAGGCCACCTACATCCATCTAGATCAATTTGAAACCAAGAGGTTGGATCTAAACCCTAAGGTGAAAGCACATTTGGGCCTTAGGTCTTAGATCTTGAGAAGAACAACTTCTAGGGTGAAAACAATTTTGGGCCGTAGAAGTTGTTCCTCCCTTCTTGGAGGTTCTACTAGGTGAAAGATCAAAACTCTAGGGATAAAATCTTAAAGTGCTATCACTTTAGGGCTTTAGGGTTCTAACACTAGTAATAAGAATTAACTAATTTTTGGACAAATACAACCTTGTGACAGGAAGAAGCACTTATGTTCCTCACGGTTTCACCAAACAAGATTCCTTGCAACAAATAACAATTTCACCATAAACATTAACAACATAAAAATAAATTACAGAAATACACTTAATTCATCCAAGAAACCAAGATAATGTAACCCTAATTGCATAAATATCCTTCCAAAATCAACAAATCCATCCACATGATACCTTTCCAAGCATAGCGCATGAGAGATAGAGAGCTAGTAACCCTTAGAGGGTGATAATTTTAGATGTGTTACCCATAAAGGTGAGTGAAAGATGATGGTAAAAATTAAAGTGAGGGTGGCCTTCTTATATGAGGCTACCATAACACATTTTTCCATATAAAATGTCAACAACAAAGTAAAAGTAGGGCCTACTCTTCATTTAACCCTTTACAAAATGCTAAAGAGAAAAAATAAATCAAAATATCCCACATGTGTGATATGTCAAGGCTAGGTAGGTTGACATCAAGCCTCCAAAGGATAAGGTAGGGCCTCCAAGGTGAAGCAAATTTCAAATGAGGTGTCTCCTCACCAAATTTCATGCCAAATCATCTCCGGTACCCATCCATCCATCAAACCCTAAAAGCGTCAAACCCTAGAAGGTGATGTCAAGGTCAAGAGGGTGACATCAAGGGCCTCAATGTGTTATGTCCAAGGACAAGAGGGATGCATCTCATCTCTAAATAATTCCTAAGTCAATGTTGCTACAATAGCCTACATCATGTGGGTAAAAAATCCTTGGGGTACTCTATCCAACCTGTAGGGCTTCCATCCCATCAATGTTCCATAATGATTGGATTTTCTCAAACCAAGGCCCATATGTCTGTCGTCTAGGGTTCTGAGGATGTGAGAGAAAATATTCGAGGGCGGTGAGTCACTGGATGACTCATTTCTCTCCATAACACATGCCCAGGTCCTATAATAAAGGCACACTATCCTGGCTGATACAAGCCCAAGATGACCCTCAAATAACCATGTCAGGGCCATCCAAAACAAATCAAAGTATAAAACATGGTTAGCCAAAGTTCATAAGAAAAATTAGTCCTTAAAACATGAAAAGTAAGCTACAACTTAAGATATAAGCCATGTAAGATAATTCACCTTAGTATCCCCTTCAAGCATCATACGAACCCAAGACCCCATGTGAGTTACCGAGTTTAAGTATTGGAGGGCCTTCATCTTGGAGGGCCTTCATCAAACCCTATTAGGTGTGCCACCTAGACAAGAAATAAATTAACCCAGTTATAGGAATATTTCCCTATAGTGACAAGGGAAAGTAAAAACCCTTCAAGAGTAGGTGTGAAAGTGATATGGTTTTAGGGATTACTTCATGGCTAATGGTGTCATTGAAATCCACCTCTATGAGTGCCTTTGTGGAGGGTGCACTTGCTCTTGAGTTACCCCATATTTACGTGCTATTTTTTCCAATGCCCCCTATCTTTGTTTTTCTAAGTCCTACTTATTATATTTGCAAGTCCCCTTTGTAAGGTTTCAAGTCATTAACATTGCATTTTTTTGGACCGGAGTGAGCATTGAAAGACTAGAACTCAAGTTTGGATTAGATTTTATCATTCCTTTTAACTATCATTCCTTTCTTTCTTTGAATTAATTTATTATTCTTTTATTAGTAGCTGCAAAACAACCTCTGGGCCTTCAACCCCTCTTCTCATGAGATAATGTTTTGGCACATAATTGATTAAACCAGGGTCCTTCTCAGGTTACCAACAAAAGGTATCGAGGTAGTCTAGAGTACTGGCATGTTCATCTTCCTTGAAGGGAAGAAGTCTCACCCAAAGCGCAACCAAGACAAATAAGATAGGGAAGGGTAAGAAGAATTCTTAGACAAATCCATACAGTCTTATGCTCTCTGTAGTCTTGCACAAGATAGATTAAATTCAGAACTGTGTAAACATTCCTAACTCAGATTAAAGGAGACAGAGTTGTGTTGAAGCTATAAAAAAACCACATCCCATTGATCAAATCTGACATAAAGATAATATGAAACAACATTCAAGATAATCTGAAGCTAAACAAACATAGAAATTTCAAAATTTGAATCTCTCCTTGTATTGAATTCATAATGTTCTTTTCAATTACATAATGCTCTGCTTAGATACAGACACAGCTCGGCCATGCCCAAGCTTAGCAACAATCTGTATTACTGCGAGACATTGTTAACCCAAAACCCTTGCTCTTTTACCATTAAAACTAGACATGACTCTTTATAGACTTGGTCTAGTTTCCGAAACCCAAACTCTAGAATCATAGCCAACATCTACCAAAAAATGGACAATAAAACATAACTTGAACACATTTCAACAACCTATAATTCATAATCATAATCGACAACATCTTGAAATCAACAAACAATAATCAACCTAAAATACAACCCTTTACAATCGTATTCATCCCATATATATAAACTAACTGGGATTTCTTGGTTTGAGACTTCGCATGCTTTCTTGTTCTTGTTCTGTTGTAACTTATTTCTCCATGCTGGTGTTGCGTTGTCTTTCCTTCCAACCATTTTTGGTTTCTTTTCTTGTTCTGTTGTCCCGCTCCTCTGTGACTCACACAAATTCTGTTTGAGCAAAATTGGAATTGCATCATCCCTTGCTCAACTTTAAAAAAAAAAACGAAGGGCCCAACAGGCTCCGACCACAATCCTTGACTCGTCCTCGAGTCAAGTCCTTGGTTCTTCTATGGCCTCTAGACTAGCCTATTGCATTCCTTTGTCTTCTATCTCTACTTTTCTCCCAAATTCTGCTTGAGTGATTTTTTTTCCATCTATTCAAACAAAGGGCCCAACTATGGGACCAATTCCAGGGCTCTCTTCTTTACTCCTTGGAAATTTATGACCTTGTCTTGCCACTTCCTGGAAAGGAGTGAAGCTTCAACCACGAAATACTGAGTCACATTTGTAATGCATCCCTTAGGATTGGATGCGACTAGGGAGTTCCACTCTGAGTTAGTTGTAGCATCAAGATGATGCATCTACATGTATGTTGTCTGAACAACTGGTCGAAACTCCCCTAGCTCTTTCTTAGCTAATGACCGTGCTTCAAATAAAGAATTCATCTCATTGTCGACTTGCTGGATCTGATAGAACTTTTCCTGCTACTCCAACGGATCCATGACGATGAAAAATTCCTTGTTTAGTGATTGGATATTCATGCACAAATCCTCTACGGTCTAGTTGCATCATGAAATGACCCCCATCCAATCACTAACTTCTAGAAAAATCTTTGTGAATTCTACAGTTTTCTTGTGTAGAGTTTCCCTTGCATTATTTCCTTTGAGCACAATTCTTTCCAGTTGCTCTTGAAGCTTCTGGGGTTTTTGTTCTTCTTCCTGCCAACTCTCCCACAACTACGATTCAAGGCTCTCAGTGCGAATGGCCAAATCCAACCATGCTCCCTGTAGTATCTCTCCTACTGCACTGACTCTCTTGCTGCACTGGATTCAAGAAGTTTTGGTGTTGTCCTTCAAATCATTGGCCAGGATTCTGCAAGCTTTTTCTGGACCCTTTCCAGTTTTTTATTCGCTTGGATCTTTGCATACTCCTCATGCATCTGACGTGCTTGGGCGAGGAGTGTTTTCTCCTTAGAAAACTCTACGTCCCATTCATCCTACTAGAGCCTCTTCTGCAATTGATTAGTTGAATCTTTGATCATCCCAATTAGCTACGCTGATGGCCATTGAGCGAGGCCACTAGAATAAGTAGTGGCCTCCCTAGGTATTCAGACCTGTAGTAGGAGTCCATTGGCTATTGAGTGTTCCAACGGTGCCTCCACCTCTTCCTCCCCTGTAGATGGACCTTGCGGCTGTTGCGCAAGTCTCATTCTTACTGCAGATGGAAGGAATGGGAGGATCTGTTCTTTCTTCAAGAATAGATGCACCAACTTTGCGCATTTTTGTGGGTTCTAGAGTAGTAGCTCCAATTGTTCTTGCAATGAGGTTGCACTCTGTCCTAATGTTGATTTAGGTTCCTTCTGAACCTCTGGTACTTCTTCTTATTTCTGGACCATGGTGTCTGTGGTTCCTCTTCTTTGAATGACACTCTCAACATTGACTATTGAGAGAGGGAGATGAGGGATTGGGGCTTGCGGTATAGGCACAATCTGAGTCTTCGACGAAGGCAGAGTGTCTTGGAAAAAAAAAATGGAACAATTGACTGGGTTGTTACTTCTAGGGTATGACCAATGAGTTCCAGTATCTGTTCGGGTAGTTCGGGAGGATCCAACTGCATGGGCTCCAGTTCAATGGTTTGGAGTTGGATGGTTGTTTCTTGCAGTGGCGATTGTGGTTGTGGGGGTGATGGGTGTTGTTCGGTGATGATGGTGGTGGATGTAGTGGTATCCGAGTTAGGGTCATCCTAGTTATCAATGATGGTTTGGGCCACTTGAGTGGCTGCTCGAGTATGAGGTATGGTTGATGATATGGGATGATGGTTTAGGATATTCACTGGGGAGAGCCCCGTCTTGGGTTTCTTGACCAAAGGGTCTACAATGAATGTTGCACTAAGGATGTCATTGAAATATTTACCTGTCAACATAACTTTCTCTGGAAGTTGCGGAAACATGGGAAATGTCCTCTTCTTGCGTTCCAATGACTGCATCTCTTCTTCCTCCTCCTCTGAGTTCATATGCATTAGAGCATCTTGATTTTTATCCTCTAGGCCCGAGCTCGTTCCTACCCTGCTTCCTATCCCTTCTTCTTTAGTAGCTCCATAGGTAGAAGGTAGTGCATCCCTGACTTGCGCGGGTTGCATTTCACTCCTGGACATGACATTACTTCCTTGTCAAAGGCCTCCTCATCTAGGTAAAAAGACATCATCCCTGAATGAAAATATTCATTTTTGACATGCCTGGGCGAAACAAAAGTATGGTGGTGGTTCAAGCCAAATGAAATATTTCTCATGTTCAGGTTGAGAAACTCCTGTGGTACGCGCAACCTCTAAGTTGCATCAAGAAGCCAATTGTACCACTTTAAGAACGTTGCATTGTTGAATGTTGTGTTCTTCGAGTCTGACCTTGAGTGCCAAGGCTCGGACATCTTTGCCAGTCTGCCTTTATATGATGGTGATAATGGTATTCCTGAGGGTGGAATCCAATATAGCATGGCGAACACAACAAGCAGGTATCCATAGGTGAAGGTTCCACCCTTCTCTTGCACTTCCTCGCATGCTACCAAGAGTTCCTCCAGCAGGTAGCTACACCAATTGGACACCGCTCCGTTGGCACAAAAATCCACCACGGAGAGGGCATCCAACGTGCACTTGCCTTTGTAGTAGGACCTCATTACCTTGCTAGGAATTACATAGCAAGTTGTTCTGACCGTCTCTAGTAAAATGGGGTCAAACTTGGCTGTGCGCCCCCCTCTTTGTGGATGAAATCTTTCATACACGATGGGTTCTCCCTTCTTCTTCCCATGTTTATTGGGGCCCCGGAACCCTTTTGAGATGTCTTCACCTTCGATGGATAGGCTTATGAGTTGATGGATATCCTCTGTGTGAATGGGATACCGTATGTCAAGCCATAATCTCCTGTCATGTGCCCGATTGATGAGGAACTTGGTACACTGTGCAACCTCACCTATAGTGCCGAAGACTCACAAGTCTCGGAGATTCATGATTTTGAAGTTAAAGAGGTTGATAAACTCCATATTTGATATAAACAACATCCCTCCCATCTCGTCTGAAGCCACATTCCAGAACACATCAATGTTCATTTGTGGGAACAACACCTGGTCTTTCAGGTCAAGGTCAATGAGCTTCACTTGCTCGACCTTCCCTTTGAGGTCACCCACGACCTCAACCTGGGGATCACATGGATCATCTGGAATTTCTTCCTTGGAGAGAAAACTTTGGCTTCCTGTAGCTCTCGACATCGCTGCTTCGGATTGCTAAGAAAATTCGACCAACTATACCGGGCTTCGGGGTCGCGACAGAGAGAATTTGCAGGCTCTATGATAGTTTATAAATATCAATTACAAAATGGAAAACAATAAGTCTTACGTTGAGTTCGCGTAGCCTTATACTCAGGCCAGCCGACGGGCTCTGTCACTACTCCTAGGCTACTCATGATTAACCCTATAGGAACAACTTAGAGCTAAGGTGTCCGACGAGACTGTTTAACAGGGTAAATCTATTGGGGGATTCTGGCATTTACTAAACAAGTTGGACAGGGACATGGTTGGCTTTAGGCCTTACGATTTAAACGGTTGATAATATTGGCATGAATATCTATGGAATCTTCGCGTATCACGACTTTATGGTCTAACAGAGTTCAGACGGGTTACTGTAGCAATCATAAAGGCTATGACTGGACCGAGTGTGTGTGGCACATGGACTAGGATTGTGTTCAGATTCACTTTCCCTCCAACCACAATGGGGTCCCCTCATATTTAATGACCGTCTTTAACGGACTCGTGGCTCTTCTGATCCTGCGCTACTGAGTAAGCAGTTCTACACCAAAGTAATACTTAGAAGGAAAAAACGAAACACATGTCGCGGCGCAACAAGGCACACTTTGACTTTATTAACTGAATTTAAAGAAATTGCAGAAATTCAAATCTAACTACTATACATGCTCCTTTGGACTAGAGCAACAATCCTTTAACTCAGTCCTGAGAAATACAGGGTTTCATGCAAGCACCATTCACCCATCTTGGTCGAAGTATACCATCCAGTTGTGCGAGTTTGACTGCTCCAGAGTGTCAGATCTTCGCAACTATAAATGGGCCCAACCAATGCATGTGCAACTTGCCTGGATGTTTCTGGTATCAACTGTCATAAAGTAGGACCTTATCTCCTTGCATAAAAGTTTTGGCCTTAATGTGCCTGTCATGCCAAGCCTTCTTCCTGGCTTTCTCAACCAATTGATGAAAGTCTACTAAAAACCTGGCCTCATCAAGTTATTGCAACTCCATAACCCTTTTCGCAACTATTCATCCTCTGACATATGTGTAACCTGTGCGATGTATAGACTAGGGGTAATGAAATCTGCAGGTACCACAATCTCTTTCCCATAGACTAACTGAAATGGAGTATATTTGTGGAGCTTCTTCGTGGTCATCCTATAAGCCCATAAAACTGTTGGGACTCTGTCATCCCAATCTTCCCTGTTTTCTCAACAAAACTTCATCAAACCTTTCTCCAAAATCTTGTTAAACACATCTACTATGCCATTGGCTTGTGGATGGTAGGGGCAGCTTTTATGATGTTGGATTAAGAACTATGTTGTAAGATTTGCTATTTTTAAGCCCTAATATTGGCTCATTACCCATTAATTGGGGCATATTACATTAGTAATGTTATTTTATTTATGTCATCTTTATTCCATTAGTTGTAATTATACCTCCTAGTCTCCTATATATACCAAGGAGACATTTTCATTTGGAATCATCTTCTACTTGAACATTTAAGTGGGGTAAAAGGAGGTTTCCCCCTCGAAGAGGCTTATTATCTGAAATCATCTCTTTTTCAAGGCGTTGAGTACTTTTTCTGAGGTTTTTCTATGCTATATTGATATTTGGTTCTTAACATATGGTATCAGAGCTCAAGGTCTTGGGGTTTCGTTGCTACATCTGAGACACCTCGGAATTTTTGCCATAAATTTTTTTATACAATGTTTCTGAAGGAACGACTTGGAATGTATTTAGTAGACAGATCAAGGTACGTTGGGTTAAAATTTCAGCTCATGAGGTCTTATACTTTCGGAGATACAACCTGTACAAGATAGGGTTCTGGAATCATACTGCAATGAGTCATTGCAGAATTTTCTCTATAAAAATTTTTGTGTAATGTTTTAGACCCTGAACTCTGGAGCCTATTCACAGAAATTACTAAGGTATCTATGGTAAACATTTCAGCTTCCAGGTCATCTTAAATTTTTATATACACCCTGTGTAAGATAGGGTATCTGACTAGTCCTATTGACTAGTCTCAAGAAGGTGTTCCAGGTAAAACAATCATAACTTCTTCCTAGAGTATCCAAATTGAGTGGGACTAGTTTCATTGGATTGTGGACAGTCTGCAATATTGTTGGTACAATTTTTAGAATTTTATATCAATTATTTTGTGCGGGGCACACTATACAAGTGAGATCTCCTGGAGAGGACAAAAATCGACAAGTTGTGGGGAAGTTATCGTAAATTCCACTTGGCACATCCAATTTTGATCAGACTTGTGGCATTGTAGAGAACAAATATCAGAGAACTACATAAAATAATGTTTCATACCCATAAGGGCCAAAACTTGGGAGATATAATAGAAGAAAGATTTTCTAGTAGAACCACCTCAAAATCAAGGTTCAAAAGTGATACTTGGCCAACATGCCACCCAAAAAGGGAAATTCTACACCAAATAAGCCTCCAGACAATCCTACTTGGACTCCTGATGAAGGTGAAGAAATGCGCAGGGACATAAATGATCTACAAAAGAATATAGTAAAAAAATATGAACTACAAGAGATGGAAGCTAAGTTGGAGGCAAAGATGGATGGTTTAAAAGAGGAGATCATGGAAGTACTGAAAAATTTCGTAAGAGAGAAGACACCTGAAAGTGAAAATGCATCCCATGAAATTCATGATGAGGACACAAGGAGAGTGAATCTAGAATGGAGAAACTCTAGCTTTGGGTTGAAGACCAACCACATTCCTAAGATCGATATGAGGAAGTTTGATGGCAAGGACCCAATCACATGGATACTTCAGATGGAGCAATTCTTTGATCTAGATAATGTGCCACATACACAAAAG
>JASDQU010306743.1:136569-147069 GCA_032191745.1 Picea mariana
CGAGCACATTGAGAACTTCCAAAGATTGAATATAAAGGTAACCGATATTCTAGATGAGCACTTGATTGATGTATTCATAGGAACTTTAAAGAATAACATTCAACATGAGGTTCGCCTTTGGGAACCCAAATCATTGGAGGATGCATTTAAGGTGGCAATAAATGTTGAAAGTAAAAATATGGCTATGGCTACTAGAAGGACCAATGATAACATCTATAGAGAGAATGACGCAAACGGCCTCTTGCACATCCGCGATCACCAGGACCTTCTTTTTCTCAGGCCCGAAGAGCTAAAATTCCCCTCAAATCCCTTATCGGGATCTTTCTGCACCCACAGGATGCTCCTATGATGACCTCCTTTTATCCTATCGAGAAAATCGGACCTTCCGAGGTCACGGATCACTCCACTTGCGCTTTCCCGATTTTCGATGTTCTAATCAATGCTGACCATGTCCCACCGTATCAGAACTTTCGGCTGTGGGGAAATTGACACTTATGGTGTCGTGAGAATCTGCTTCCGTGATTCTCCAATCCCTGATCTGCGATGCTACCTGTCCTCTGCTCACGGCAAGGCTTGGCCTTCCGACACCTGTTCTCCACTACAGGCCTTAACCCTGTCGGGAAATCGCATGTCGGAGTATCGCGATTTCCGTGGTCGAAGTTCACGGGACTTACAAATACCCGAACTCCGATCTATCAACACCTTTCCTCCACTCGACACAGTGGCTGCGTGGTTATCGCGTTTTGGGATATCGCGACTTCTCCAGTCATGAGTCTCTCACCACCGAGAACTCTGAAATGCCAAACCCCGATGCACGTGTGGGCTCTCTCCTCCATGTCACCCCTCCTCCTCGTGCTATCGGGTATCGCGGGATCGCATTTTCTATTGCAACAGTTCCATTGTATGCGGGAACCTCGAAATGCCGAACCCCGACTCCCTAGGATCTCATGCCATGTGTCCCCGCTGTGATCAACGACTCCTATCCTCTCAGGAAATTGCTAATCGCGATTTCATGCACAAGGCATTTGTCACTGGAATCTCCGATTCTCTGATGAGCCGAGTCCCGATGAATCCTGGGCTCCTCCCCTGCACGCTAAGGCTTAACCCATGCGCAACTTCCCCAGATCTGACGGTGGACAGGACTTCGCTGTTTTCCTCAGTGAATATTGACCATCAATTTCTCCTCCCTGAGATTTCTCTGAAGTGGCTAAGCATTTCTCCCGAGACTTGCTCTCCAAGCCCACGCCTACAAACCCTGCTTGACCCTTCTTAAGTAAACTCTTTGTGGCTCTCTTTCAATGATACCACAAAGGTGCTAAACCTCCTGAGCTTTTCCACCCTGATTCCTTTATATGGATTCGTGTGCACTCCTCGCGCTTCGACGTTCAACAACTTCTCAAGTGTTGAATCCTTTCGACTCTGCGCACTCTCTGCAGTAGCAGTCTTCTATCTCCTTGCTCAGATTAACAACTGATACTTCTTCTTCAAACCCGCACCTTCCTTGCACGGCTTCAACAACCCAAATCAACTTCTGGGTGAATGAGAACAAAAGTTAACTATTGAGCCTTCATCAACACACTCTTTGCTGATGAATTCGACTGCACTCTTTGCAGGAATCTTCTGGCTCAAATAGAGAAACAATTGAAACTCATTCTCTCTCTCTTTCAAACTTCACTTAAAACATGAAATCTCATGCACAACATATACAAAGCAAATGCATAATAGAAAAAAAAATTCATGAGCATATCAACAATACACAGAGAAAACAACACAAACCATGAGCTTGAATCAAAGGTTTCTTCTATTAATTCAACTGCCTGTACATGGGTGTTCTTCACACAACATTCCCTGCTTGCTCTTCTTCTCTAAATTCTTTATTATCAATAATGTCACAACAATACAATGAGGGTGTCTATATCCGTTTTCCCTCTCAAACTCTAGCTATCAAATCTAGAATTAAACATCTATCTACCAGCATTAAATCTATTAAATGCCTCCTATCTACTTCAGACAAGAGCGTATGGCTCGAGGTCTGATACAATATACAAAATGCGCTCCTTCATAAAGGATTCATTAAAGGTTTGGCGCTTCAATTTCAAATGTTTTCAAAGTAATATGTCATGTGTTAAAAAAACCACATGCGTTGCCTCCACGCTCGCTTTGGGTACTTGTGATGCTCCTGCACCATAATCCTCGGCTTGAAAACTTTCATGGGATCCTATCCATGAGCTCCTACATGGTCTATCCATGCTTTTGAATCTTTGCTTCACTTTCCCAGCTGGCATCTTCCACTGGACGGTTCTTCCATTTAACCAGATACTCAAAATATTGTTTGCGTCTGGTCTTTTTTCTCACCCTCTTGTCAAGTATACGCTCCATCTGTGGCTTTTCTGCAATCGGCATCTATTTCTGCCACTGGATCTCTCGCTGTTTATAATTTCCAACTACTGCTTCCTCAGCCTTATATGGAAATAAGTCTAAGACATTGAATGTTGGAGATATCCCAATCTCATCCGGCAATTCAATCTCATAAGCGTTTTCTCCCAATTTCTTTAGGACTCTACATGGCCCAATTTTCTTCATTTTCAGCTTATTGTATGTTCCTCTCGGGAACCTTTCCTTTCTCAGATGTGCTAGAACTAGATCACCAACTTCGAACTGAAGCTGTCTCCGATGCTGATCTGCTCTGCGCTTATATTCCTGGTTTGATTTCAACAATCGCTGCTTCACCTTGCTGTGAAGTTCTTCCATCGCCTCTGCGAATTCTTCAGCGCTTGCGCTCTTGGTCATTATCTGTTCTGAATCCCTTAGTTCAGATACTCCTCTTGGATGCCTTCCATATACATTCTCAAATGGACTTTTGCCTGTGCTCTGATTCACTGAATCGTTGTATGCAAATTCTGCCTCTGGCAACACATTGTCCCAACTGCTGTGGTGCTCTGTCACCAAGCTTCTGAGCAAATCTCCCAGACTTCTATTCAACATCTCTGTTTTCCCATATGTCTGAGGATGATAGGCTGAACTAAACATCAAGTTAGTTCCCATCTTCTTCCAGAGTGTCCTCCAAAAATTTCCAATGAATTTTGTATCCCTGTCCGATACTATGCTTCTGGGTAAACCATGAAGTCTAATGATCTCCTTGAAAAACAAATTTGCGATATGAGTCGCATCGCTGGTCTTCTGGCATGGAATAAAATGTGCCATTTTTGAAAACCCGTCGACCACCACAAAGATCGAATCATGTCCTCTTTGCGTCCTCGGTAATCCCAGTACGAAATCCATGCTGATTTCATCCCACAGCCTCTCTGGTATGGGTAAGGATTGATAGAATCTCGCATTCTGCTTCCGGCCCTTTGAATGCTGACAAATTCTGCACCTGTCAACAAACTTCTTGACATCTAATTGCATCCTCGGCCAAAAATATGCCTCGCTTATCTTTGAAAATGTCTTATCGTGGCCAAAATGTCTTGCCAATCCTCCGTTGTGTTTCTCTTTTAGTAGATTCTCTCTCATGGAACAATTTGGAATACATAACTGGGTTGCCTCTGAACAACAATCCATTTTGGATCATGTAATCCATCCGTGGGATTCTATCTCTGAGAACTGGATTCTCAGCTGCCTCATATGCCTCTACAAAATCTGCATCACCTGCATACATGTCCTTGAGATTTTCAAAACCCAATGTTTTGACTCGGAACTCCTGCAGCAACAAACACTTCCTGCTCAAAGCATCAGCCACTTTGTTAGCAGTACCTGAAATGTGTTTAATTACAAATGTAAAATTCTGCATATACTCTACCCATTTGGCATGTTTCTGATTCAACTTCTCTTGTTGACTCACAAACTGTAGTGCATGATTATCACTGTACAATATAAATTCTTTCGGAATCAAATAATGCCTCCACTTCTTTAACACCTGAATGATGGCATAAAAATCTTTATCATATGTGGAGTACTTTACTTTCGCCTCATCCAGCTTCTCGCTGAAATATGCAATTGGTCTGTCCTCCTGGCTCAAGACCACTCCTATGGCAAAGCCACTTGCATCGCATTTTACCTAGAATACCTTCGTAAAATCCGACAACACCAAAACCGACTGTTCGATGATCTTTCGCTTCAACAGATTAAATCTTTTGTCTGTCGCTTCAGTCCAATGAAAAGATTTATGTCTTTTCTTGACTGTGTCCATCATTTCTGCGCTAAGTCCACTGAAATTCTTGATGAATTTACAGTAGAAACTAGCCAATCCATGAAAACTTCTCACCTCGAAAAAGATTTCTTGGTGATGGACAATTTTTAATTACCTCCACTTTACTTGGATCCATCTTCAATTCATTTGCCGATATGAAAAACCCCAAGTAAATGAGTTCTGTCTTCATAAATGAAGATTTCCTCATGTTGATTAACAACTTCTCTTCCTGTAGCTTCCTCATTACTACAGCTAAATGCTTCAGATGTTCTTCTTTTGTTTTGCTGAAAATCAAAATGTCATCTAGATAAACAATGACAAACTTACAAATGAATTCCTTCAGCACTTCGTTCATTAGCCTCATGAATGTACTTGGTGCATTCGTCAAGCCAAACGACATGACTAACCATTCGTACAACCCTTCGTTTGTCTTGAAGGCTGTCTTCCATTCATCGCCTTCCCTCATGCGAATCCGATGGTATCCGCTTTTCAAATCAACCTTTGAAAAAAATTTGGCTCCACTTAAGCAATCCATCAAGTCATCCATCCGCGGCAATGGAAACCTATACTTGATGGTTATTTTGTTAATGGCTCTGGAATCTGTACACATTCTCCAGCCTCCATCTTTCTTTGGACTCAGATCTCCAGCACTAGCTGTGCGTCTCTGCGCTACTTCCATATCTTCCAATCTCGCTCGGAGATCACGTATCTGCCTTTCCATGTCTGGGTTCTGTGCTGGTCTGCCTCTTCTTCTCACCTCCCTGTCTTCTGGGTCAGGTGATTGTCTTTCTCTTCTGGGCGGCATGGTGAATTATCTCTCTCTGCTATAGAAAACAAAGAGTCAAACTCGCTCTGATACCACACTGACGTGTGTATTAGAGTGTTGCTTTCTTCCTCTTTCTCCCTCTGTCTGAAGTATACAAACATAGATCCACTCTGATACCACACTAACGCAAACGAACTCCCGCACGTTCGCGGTCACCAGGACCTTCTTTTTCTCAGGATCGAAGAGCTAAAATGCCCCTCAAATCCCTTATCAGGACCTTTCTGCACCCACAAGATGCTCCTCTGATGACCTCCTTTTATCCTATCGGGAAAATCAGACCTTTCGAGGTCGTGGATCACTCCACTTGTGCTTTCTCGATTTCCGATGTTCTAATCAATGTTGACCATGTCCCACCGTATCGAAACTTTTGGCTGTCAGGAAATCGACACTTATGGTGTGGTGAGAATCTGCTTCCATGATTCTTCGATCCACGATCTGCGATGCCACCTATCCTCTGCTCACGGCAAGGCTTGGCCTTCTGACACCTGTTCTCCACTACAGGCCTTAACCCTGTTGGGAAATCGCATGTCGGAGTATCACGATTTCCGTGGTTGAAGTTCACGGGACTTACAAATACCCGAACTCCGATCTATCAACACCTGTCCTCCACTCGACATAGTGGCTGCGTGGTTATCGTATTTCGGGATATCGCGACTTCTCCAGTCGTGAGTCTCTCGCCACCGAGAACTCCGAAATGCCGAACCTCGATGCATGTGTGGGCGCTCTCCTCCACGTCACCCCTCCTCGTCGTGCTATCGGGTATCACGGGATCGCGTTTTCTATTGCAACAGTTCCATTGTATGCGGTAACCCCGAAATGCCGAACCCCGACTCCCCGGGATCTCACGCCACATGTCCCCACTGTGATCAACGACTCCTATCCTCTTGGGAAATCGCTAATCGCGATTTCATGCACAAGGCATTTGTCACTAGAATCTCCGATTCTCCGATGAGACGAGTCCCGATGACTCCCGGGCTCCTCCCCTGCACACTAAGGCTTAACCCGTGTGAAACTTCCCCAGATCTGACGGTGGACAGGATTTCCTTGTTTTCCTCGGTGAATACTGACCGTCAATTTCTCCTCCCTGAGATTTCTCTAAAGTGGCTAAGCATTTCTGCTGAGACTTGCTCTCCAAGCCCGTGCCTGCAAACCCTACTTGACCCTTCTTAAGTAAACTCTCTGTGGCTCTCTTTCAATGATACCACAAAGGTGCTAAACCTCCTGAGCTTTTCCACCTTGATTCCTTCATATGGATTCGTGCGCACTCCTCGCGCTTCGACGTTCAACAACTTCTCAAGTGTTGAATCCTTCTGACTCCGCGCACTCTCTGCAGCAGCAGTCTTCTATCTCCTCGCTCAGATTAACAACTGAGACTTCTTCTTCAAACCCGCACCTTCCTTGCACGGCTTCAACAACCCAAATCAACTTCTAGGCGAATGAGAACAAAAGTTAACTACTGATCCTTCATCAACGTACTCGTTGCGGATGAATTCGACTGCACTCTTTGTAGGAATCTCCTGGATCAAATACAGAAACAATTGAAACTCATTCTCTCTCTCTTTCAAACTTCACTTAAAACATGAAATCTCATGCACAACATATACAAAGCAAATGCATAACAAAAACAAACATTCATGAGCATATCAACAATACACAGAGAAAACAACACAAACCATGAGCTTGAATCAAAGCTTTCTTCTATTAATTCAACTGCCTGTACATAGGTGTTCTTCACACAACATTCCCTGCTTGCTCTTCTTCTCTGAATGCTTGATTATCAATAATGTTACAACAATACAATGAGGGTGTCTATATCCGTTTTCCCTCTCAAACTCTAGCTATCAAATCTAGAATTAAACATCTATCTACCAGCATTAAATCTATTAAATGCCTCCTATCTACTTCAGACAAGAGCATATGGCTTGAGGTCTGATACAATATACAAAAGGCGCTCTTTCATAAAGGATTCATTAAAGGTTTGGCACTTCAATTTCAAATGTTTTCAAAGTAATATGTCATGTGTTAAAAAAACCACATGCGCTGCCTCCACGCTCGCTTTGGGTACTTGCGATGCTCCTGCATCATACTCCTCGGCTTGAAAACTTTCATGGGATCCTGTCCATGAGATCTTGCATGGTCTGTCCATGCTTTTGAATCTCTGCTTCACTTTCCCAGCTGGCATCTTCTACTGGACGGTTCTTCCATTTAACCAGATACTCAAAATATTGTTTGCGTCTGGTCTTTTTGCTCACCCTTTTGTCAAGTATACGCTCCATCTGTGGCTTTTCTGCAATCAACATCTGTTTCTGCCACTGGATCTCTGGCTATTTATCATTTCCAGCTCCTGCTTCCTCAGCCTTATATGGATATAAGTCTAAGACATTGAATGTCGGAGATATCCCAATCTCATCCGACAATTCAATCTCATAAGCGTTTTCTCCCAATTTCTTTAGGACTCTACATGGCCCAATTTTCTTCATTTTCAGCTTATTGTATGTTCCTCTCAGGAACCTTTCCTTTCTCATATGTGCTAGAACTAGATCACCAACTTTGAACTGAAGCTGTCTCCGATGCTGATCTGCTCTGTGCTTATATTCCTGGTTTGATTTCAGCAATCGTTGCTTCATCCTGCTGTGAAGTTCTTCCATCGCCTCTGCAAATTCTTCAGCGCTTGCGCTCTTGGTCATTATCTGTTTTGAATCCCTTAGTTCAGATACTCCTTTTGGTTGCCTACCATATACAATCTCAAATGGACTTTTGCCTGTGCTCCGATTCACTGAATCGTTGTATGCAAATTCTGGCAACACATTGTCCTAACTATTGTGGTGCTCTGTCACCAAGCTTCTGAGCAAATCTCCCAGACTTCTATTCACCACCTCTGTTTTCCCATCCATCTGAGGATGACAGGCTGAACTAAACATCAAGTTAGTTCCCATCTTCTTCCAGAGTGTCCTCCAGAAATGTCCAATGAATTTTGTATCCATGTCCGATACTATGCTTCTAGGTAAACCATGAAGTCTAACGATCTCCTTGAAAAACAAATTTGCGATATGAGTCGCATCGCTGGTCTTCTGGAATGGAATAAAATGTGCCATTTTTGAAAACTTTTCGACCACCACAAAGATCGAATCATGTCCTATTTGCGTCCTCGGTAACCCCAGTATGAAATCCATGCTGATTTCATCCCACGGCCTCTCTGGTATGGGTAAGGATTGATAGAATCCTGCATTCTGCTTCTGGCCCTTTGAATGCTGACAAATTCTGCACCTGTCAACAAATTTCTTGACATCTGACCACATCCTCAGCCAAAAATATGCCTCGCTTATCTTTGCAAATGTCTTATCATGGCCAAAATGTCCTGCCAATCCTCCACTGTGTTTCTCTTTTAGTAGATTCTCCCTCATGGAACAATTTGGAATACATAACTGGTTGCCTCTAAAAAACAATCCATTTTGGATCATGTAATCTGTCTGTGGGCTTCTATCTCTGAGAAATGGATTCTCAGCTGCCTCATATGCCTCTGCAAAATCTGCATCACCTGCATACATGTCCTTGAGATTTTAAAAACCCAATGTTTTGACTAGGAACTCCTGCAGCAACAAACACTTCCTGCTCAAAGCATCAGCCACTTTGTTAGCAGTACTTGAAATGTGTTTAATTACAAATGTAAAATTCTGCATATACTCTACCCATTTGGCATGTTTCTGATTCAACTTCTCTTGTTGACTCACAAACTGTAGTGCATGATTATCACTGTACAAGATAAATTCTTTCGGAATCAAATAATGCCTCCACTTCTTTAACGCCTGAATGATGGCATAAAACTCTTTATCATATGTGGAGTACTTTACTTTCGCCTCATCCAGCTTCTCGCTGAAATATGCAATTGGTCTGTCCTCCTGGCTCAAGACCGCTCCTATGGAAAAGCCACTTGCATCGCATTTTACCTGGAATACCTTCGTAAAATCCGGCAACACCAAAACCGGCTTTTTGGTGATCTTTCGCTTCAACAGATTGAAGCTTTTCTCTGCCACTTCAATCCAATGAAAAGATTTATGTCTTTTCTTGACTGTGTCCATCATTGCTGCGCTAAGTCCACTGAAATTCTTGATGAATTTACAGTAGAAACTAGCAAGTCCATGAAAACTTCTCACCTCGAAAACATTTCTTGGTGATGGCCAATTTTTAATTACCTCCACTTTACCTGGATCCATCTTCAATTCATTTGCCGATATGACAAACCCCAAGTAAATGAGTTCTGTCTTCATAAATGAAGATTTCCTCATGTTGATTAACAACTTCTCTTGCTGTAGCTTTCTCATTACTGCAACTAAATGCTTCAGATGTTCTTCTTTTGTTTTGCTGAAAATCAAAATGTCATCTAGATAAACAATGAAAAACTTACCAATGAATTCCTTTAGCACTTCATTCATCAGCCTCATGAATGTACTTGGTGCATTCGTTAAGCCAAACATCATGACTAGCCATTCATACAACCCTTCATTTGTCTTGAAGGCTGTCTTCCATTCATCACCTTCCCTCATGCGAATCTGATGGTATCCGCTTTTGAAATCAACCTTTGAAAAAAATTTGGCTCCACTTAAGCAATCCATCAAGTCATCCATCCGCGGCAATGGAAACCTATACCTGATGGTTATTTTGTTAATGGCTCTGGAATCTGTACACATTCTCCAGCCTCCATCTTTCTTTGGACTTAGTACCGTTGGAACGGCACACAGACTTAAACTTTCCTTGATCAGTCCTTTATCCAATAGTTCCTGTACCTTCCTTTTAACTTCTTCGTTCTCCTGCGGCGTCAACCTATATGCAGCTTTGTTTGGCAAACTAGCTCCTGGTATGAGGTCTATGTGATGAATCACACTCCTCATCGGCGACAACGAATGAGGTAATTCGTCCACCACTATATCAGCGAACTCCTCCAGTAGTTCCTGAATTTCTTCCGGCAAATCATCCACTCTTGTGCTGGTCAAAACAACTCTTGGTTTCCTGACCACAAAGAATTGTGGATCTTCCTTCTTCTTTACTTCTGCCAGAAGTTCCTTCCCACTCATGAGAAGTATAGCATTTCTCGGTTCTGGATTTACTTCTTTTTCTTTAATTGGAAGTAACATATGCGTCCTCCCATTCTTTTCCAAAGTGTACGTATTCATTTTCCCATCATGAGCTACGTTCCTGTCATACTGCCACGGTCTGCCTAGCAGTAAATGACATACATCCATAGGAATAACATCACAGAGAATTTTATCATTGTATCCTCCTATCTTGATGTCAACTAAGCATTGTTTGGTGACATTTACCTGATGTCCCTTTTGTAGCCATGAAAATCTGTATGGACTTGGATGATCAGTCGTCTCCAATTCCAGTTTCTCCACCATCTCGTTTGAAATGAGATTGTCTGTGCTACTGCTGTCCATGATAACCTTGCACACCCTGTCTTTGGTTTTGCACACAGTTTTGAACAGCT
>JASDQU010306744.1:0-13026 GCA_032191745.1 Picea mariana
CTACGCTGCTGTCTTAACTCAAAAGAATGCTGAAAACAATGAAGTCCCAATTGCCTTTATGAGCTCAGCCTTCAAAGGCATAGAACTTAATTACCCAGCAGTAGATCAGCAAGCCTATGCTGTTTTTAAAGCAGTAAAACACTTCCGATCTTATCTTTTGAAATCTAGGATGAAAATTATCGTCCCTTACCTGACCGTCAGACATCTGTTAGCGCAGAAAGAACTAGGCGAAAAGAGGGCGAGTTGGGTCACCTCTTTACAAGAGTATGACATAGAAATCATCCCAGCACAAATAGTGAGAGGTCAAGGGATATGCAAGTTAGTCACTGACTTAGCAGCAGAACAACAAGAGGAAAATGATGTGTCAAACCCAGGACAACACTACCAAAATTTAATCTGCTGTGCACAAAACCCTGTTAGCCCTTGGTATGATGATATAAAATCCTGTCTTGAACATGGGTCAGCCCCTCATCACTTGGATCCCACTAAAAGAAGATCACTAAGATTGAAATATGCCTCCTTTCAGTTAATTAATGGTATTCTGTTTCGTCAAAATTTTGATGGAGTACAAATGTGTTGTCTTGAGAAAGATGAAGTAGAAAAGGTCTTATTAGAATTGCACGCAGGAGAAGCTGGTGGGCATTTTGGTGGAGATACCACTGCCCATAAAGTATTAAGAGCAGGTTATTACTGGCCTATGCTTTTTAAATATGCTCATGCCTTGTGTCGCAAGTGTTTTATTTGTCAAAAAGCATCTGGACGAATACATAAACCAACCTTCCCTCTGCAGCCTGTTTCAGTAGACTTCCCTTTTCAGCAGTGGGGTCTAGATATTATAGGTCCAATCAATCCACCATCCTCACAGCAACATAGGTTTATCATAAAAACCACGGATTACTTCACTAGATGGTCTGAGGCTGCCCCATTAAAAGATGTAAATACCAGTTACGTAATTGCCTTTTTGAATTCAAATATTATTACTCGTTTTGGTATCCCTGACTATCTAGTATTCGATAACGCTTCCTATTTTTCGTCTCTTGAGATGAGTGATTTCGCTCTAGAAAAATGAATTAAATTAAAATATTCTGCCAGCTGTTACCTTCAAGGCCATGGATTGGCAGAATCAACTAATAAATTTTTTATTAAAATCATCAAGAGAATGGTATTTGAAAACCATAAAAATTGGCATAATGCACTGTTAAACGCAATCTGGGCTGATAGAGTAACTCCAAAAACTGCTGTGGGTAACTCTCCCTTATTTCTCATCTATGGCAGAGAGGCAATTCTGCCACCACATATTCTTCTTCCCTCACTACATCTATCACAAAAAATACAAGAAGAAGATTGCCCCCCTTTGGAGAATTGAATTAACGCATTATTAAAATTAGAGGAAGTGATAGCTCAAGAAAAACGGAAATTGGATCAACATCAACTTGTGGTTAAAAGATGGTTTGATTCCAAGTTTGCCTCTGACAGGAACTTTGAAGTGGGTGACCTTGTCCTAAAATGGGACAAACCACATGAGGGAAAGGGAGATCATACAAAGTTTTAGAACTTATGGCTAGGACCATTTTTGATTGCTGAGAAATTGGGCCCCAGCTCTTTCATATTACAGAGTCTAGAGGGACAACCAGACACCTATCCGGTGAATGGCCAAGCTCTAAAAAGGTATTTCACTTGATGGCAACCCTGTGTACACTGTGTAAATATTTTTCCTTTGTTTTCTTTTCATTTTTCTTTGCTGTTTTGGTTTTGATTTCTCCCTTATGCTTACCAGTTTTTACTTTTGAAATACATATACCTGCATCATCAACTGTTCAGACAAAGAGAACAGAAAAACTTCTCCTCTGAAATGACTATTGAAAGTTTGTTTAAACATCAATTATGATATGCTTCTGAAGTTTACAACCATGTTAAAGAAAGCTGGTTGCTTGAAAGACGTTTCTTGATTTCAATCTGCAATTGAAGCTTTTCATGATCATCCATTTCTTCTTATGTTGTCCCTGTTCCTTAAGAGAACAACTCAGAGATGTCTCCCTGCCTTCGAAGGATGGTTTATCAATAAACCATCTCTAGATCTTAATGAAGGACATTTATAAAATTCTCTTAAGGTCTGTAATTTATTAAAATATGTCCAAAATATCACAATTTTCAGTGTCACCCCGCTCAATTAAATATCTTTAAAACCAAATAAATCATTAAAGAGTTGTAGGAAGTGTTTGTAAACCCGTCGGGATACTGAACAGGTCTACTGGCAGTGGGTAAATGCATGCATGACGCCAAGATAACTTCAGCGGGGTACTGAACAAGCCCGTTGGCAGCGAAGCAATGTCGATTATATGAAAATTCTCAGATATGGAATCTTTTGACCTTAGATGTCCTTCGTTCTGATCTGGAGCTTCCTAGCAGGATACAGATATTGGAATGGGTTAAATGGCATCCCTGTCGAGGCTTTGGACGCCTGCTGGCAGCAGTGGCTGTGTCAATAGTATTGGATATTTTAACCTTAATATTGTGACTTGCTTTTGTTAATATTGTCATCAGTTTTCATCTTTTAAAATAACTAGATGAAATTTTTATGATTGAAGATGATGTTCAAACAATTTTCTGGTTGTTTTCAAATTGAAGTTTTTCTCATTATCCTAATCTGGACTTGTACGTTTGGTAGAGATAATTGCTTCTACCAGTGTGTCGCCATTGTTGGCATCCATATTAATCTCTATCTTTTTCTATACAAGCTGCCTACACAAGGTTTTTGAACTCTCATTACTTGTCGCAACTTTTTTAAACGACACCATTATCTTTCGCTTTTGCATACCTACTTTTCATTTTTTGTTTTCATGATGCAAGCGTGAAAACCCACAGTTAGAATTCATGTTGATTACATCAAAATGATCATTCGATTTATCATGAACCTACTTGTTTATATGGTTATAACTCTTTGACCTCAAACACACCACTGGTCATATATTTATCAAAACACCAAACATTTATGCTTTTGATTATTATTAATATGGTGTTGATTTACAAATCTTTGACGCAATGTTTTGATTGAACACATTAATTTTTGGGTCAAATCGTGGTTATGTGATAATTCATTTGACATGTTGATTAAAATTCTTTTGGATATACACTGATGTGATTTGAATGTGCCATTACACCAAGGCGTCGTTCCATGTACAGCCCGACATGATATTCTTGCATGGTTCCAATTTACTCCACCATCCTCGCACGCATAGCATTAACACTCTGCCCTTGCATTTCAGGTTGCCTTTGCATTGTGTTGGGGAAGCTTTGGGACAATGGTTCTATGTCTACCCTTTCAAACCCTATCGCCGAATACCCTGTTGATTTTGTGCTATTAGCTATGGCTCCTGTAGTGCGAATCGAACCCAACGGTGTCCAAACTTTGTTGTTGTTTGATAACACCCGAGAGGACCTAGAGAGGAATGGTTGGCGGGTCTTTGTTGAGAAGTTCGAGGGTTTCAACCTGGAAGTTGCTCAACAATTCGCACTAACATTCGATGGGTGCAGAGCCAAAATTGGGAACATCGAGCTCAAGTTAAATGAGGATTTCATTAGCTCGGCCACTAGTCTGCCAGCCGAGGGACAAAAATGGTTTAAAAATTCAAAAGTTGACGAAGTACCTTGGCCACTGTTTTTTACCTCAAGGAAGATCAACAGTTGCGACAAAGGTATGCCCGTTACAACTCTTAAATCTAGATGGCATGATTTGTTGGCTATTATCAAGTAGTTTGTTACATGTGAGGGTAGATACGGTCTAGTTTTCCTATACCACCTGCGGCTTCTCATGAGTTTCATAGATTTTCTTTTAAATATGCTGTATTTTCTCCTTAGGAGTTTATATAAAATGGCTAAGCGCTTCAAAAGGGAGAAATCCGACTCCAGCCTCTTCCACCACTGTTTAATTAAAATTATTATGGTTCGCCAGTTGAAGTTGAATGATGATTGTTGGGACGCTTTCTTGTTGAGGAATGGTTTTGCCAGTCCTGAACTAGGACAAGTTGACAAATTCATTGTTACAAAAACCCTTGTCGGGCCTGTCATTCCCCCTCCTATGCTCTTTCCCTCTGTTGAACCCTCAACCTACTCGAACGCTACCCAACCCGACACCCTGCCTGACTCATGTCCAAAAGATGGTGGTAATCCTGTTAAAAGGTCTGCAAAGAAAAAGGGTAAAAGCAACAGTGATATCAATTGTAAGGGTAAAAAGGCCACACGCTGGGTTTCACACTGTGCTCGTAATAAACCTAAAGAAAACACAGACCAAAAACCAATTCTGTTGAGTGAAGATTCCGATTCTGAAATCGAACGGTTTCTAACCGAAGAGTATCCATACTCACATGGAATTTTCTCAGTTAATCCCTATGACTATGTGACGAACCTCCCACCGTGTCTTAGAGACAATCCCAACTTCCATGGGATCAAACTTGACAGAGGAATTGCTGGTCAATTAAGAAGTTCCTCACCTGTGAATACGCAGCCTGATCAACCACAGTGCAAGGAATGTAAGTCGTGGCTCGACCGATATTATACAGACGTCCCTTTGCTCCAATCTCGGATCAAGTCCTTGGAGGACCAAGTGAATGTGCTAACTAAAGAAAACGACATATTGCAAGATAATGATAAAAGATAGAAGACCACAGGCTCTGTTGTCTTTAAAAATGTAGAGGTGACTAGTTCCATTGTCAATTCAAAAATAGCTTGATGAAAATCCCTGAATCCGAGGTATGATATTTTAAAAGTGATTTTAGGATGATTTTGTTTTTGTTTTGAATTTGCATACAAGATCTGTTTGCTCAAATTACATCTATTTCAGTTTTGATTGAATTGATAAAACATGATTCTATTTATAATAATAACTAGCTACAGAATCGTGAGATTCTGTAGCTAGTTACTAAAATTCAATTTTTTTGGTTTTACAATTAAAATGCAATCTGAAATCATGTATTCTTGTGCATTTTCAGGTACATACGAATTCTAAAGGAGATTGGATCGATAGTAGCATCTCTGAATATGCTATTTCTTTACATGGTTTTAGATTAGGCTGTTAGTTTTACATAGAAATGGGAATTTGGGAGATTGTATTTCCCACGATTTTTGGAACAACTTTGATAATTTCCACAAGGAATGTTTTGATCCCATGGCCTTTATAAATGTATTATTTTGTAAACAAAGACCATCACTGTCTAGGAGCAGAAACTACGGATTGGTGATTATTCAGACTTGAATGAAAGTGGATATTTGCATGACTTTAGCTTCAATATATCATATTTTTGTTCAAGTGTTTCCTCATTTTGATTTGTAATCAAATTTTGACTACTTTAGATATCATAATTTGTTATAGGTTGATGTGATGGGATTTAAATAGTGTCCATATTTTATGTCTCTCATTTTATATACACCAATTAATTTGTTTACATTTGATGATTAGAAGGTTGATCTTCTTTATTCAATGAACAATTATATACAAATTGTCATACTCAGATTTATCTTAATATGATCGTTTGTCAAATGATAAATTGTTGTCGCTACATATCTTACTTGTTTTGTCATTAGCATTCAAAGCGTTGTTGCTTCGTGTTTACATGAAGTATTGGAAAATCTGGTGCGGGTTGGCCTCATCAAACAACAAACGCAGATACTATGCACAGGACGAATAGGAGATAATATTTCAGGTCAATTTACTAGTTTCATTCTATTAGTTTAATTAATATAATAATTTTCTGTAGTTCAGATACACTGTATAGATTATTATTTTTATTTCTCAACTAGATAGTTGTCATTTCATTTATTTTTCATAAAAGTTATAAAAATAAAAAACACTAGCTTCGCTGTCATATGTCGATTCATATATGATTTTGCAGATTTCGATCAAAATTTGCATTTTGTGAATACTGTACATATATTAGAAATTTAATCATATCAATACACTGTACATTTAATAAGTAGGATTACTATTTTATAAATATTAGTTAGTGAACTATGAATATATATTAGATTTGTATATAGTTTGCAACAACTATTTTTTACTTAGTTAGTTTCTTTTAGTTTTGTTTTTTCACTTTCTTAGGACTTAGATTGGCTAACGGAGCCGCTAAACCCATTGGAGTGGATTAATCCAAATGTATTGGGTTAAATAGACAACCCCGGACCAGATTCACTCCTCTAGTTGACGAGCGGTCAATTTCGCCCGTCAACAAATGGTGCTAGAAGGAGGGCATGCAAATTATTAATGGCATGAGGTGGTCATAAGACTCCTCCACCACCTACCCGCTCACCTATAGTGACAAAAAGTCATTCAAATGACAACATTTTCCCTCAAACAACAACCACATCAAACGACGATCTACGGATCACAGTTGAACCAGTAACTCCAAATCCTACAGGTGGTGACGTACAAGCGATTGTCTGCCAATCTCTCATAAGAACACACAGTGCCTTCGCCTATTTAAGGAAACCAAATTGACCTTTGGACCAACTGTTAGATTTCTATGATATTAGAGAACAACTTGGAGGCACTAACCTCACTTTAAACCCTACAGATCCAATCCTCACTCCTGCAGCAGGAGGATCTGGAATACCACCCTCACCACCTCCTTCATCCCCTTCTTCTTCAGAAGAAGAATCCTCTGATGAAGGCACTTCTTCATTCCAGCCTTCGACACTGCCCACACCAATGGCCAAACAAAACAATCCTGCCAGACCCTGGCTCGACCAAGATACAGTGGCCGTACCTGGGTCTCAACATCCCTTACCCAAACATCCGGAGAAGTGGCTCCCTAAATTTGACCCCAAATCTAAACAGATTGCCGAAGATCACATCAAAAAGTTTATGTTAGCCATTAGACTCCGTAATGTCGAGCACAAAGACGTAGTCTATAGATTGTTCCCCTATACTTTCGAGGGAAATGCCTCTACCTGGTACTTTTCCCAATAGCCCCATACCATCATGTCATGGGAGAAGTTTGAATCTAATTTTCTTGAGAAGTTTGGAGATGACAATTCCCTAGAAGTCCTAGTCATGGAGATTTCTAGTTTAAGAATGAACCCTAAAGAGAAAATGAAAGACTTTAACCAAAGATTCTTAACACTAAAGAACCAATTCCCTACGGATTCGATGCCTACTGAGAATCTTATTATAGCATACTATACAAAAGCCTTACATCAAAGTATAGCCATTTGGGTAAAGAGATCTAAGAAGCCATGTTGTTAGAGGCCTTCGAAGAGGCCAGTCAGATTGAGAAAGACATCCTCAGCTTAAAATACACTACTAGCAACGAAATAGAGACTAGTTCATCTTCCAAAAAGAAAATCGAAATCCTCGCTAGACCTGCCCAAAACAAAACGGAACCTGAAAACTCAGATCTAGAAAACTTACAAAAAGTCGTTCAAAAACTGTCAAATCAAGTTATAGATTTGAAAATGACGGCCGAAGAAGCTTCTTCGAGCAAAGGGCCTTATAAACCCCCATTTAGGAAACCTTTTCCCACCAACCGACCTAATTCAAATACTGAAGGCTTAAATCTAGAAAGCCTGCAATTCGCTATTCAAACGATTCTAGAAGCCCAGGATAACTTGATGCCCCCTGAGATCCCTGAGGAAGTAGTTGAACAAGAGACAGTTGAAGAAGATGAGTCTTCTCCGAACATTTTTGGACACTTCTCGGATAGCATTTTTCAAGCTAATTTTGAGACAGTACATCCCTACAATACTAGGAGTAAGACAAAAAAACAAGCCTTCTTCTGAAAACACTACGAATTTGCCCCCAAAATAGTATAAAACAACTGAGACTAAACAGAATTATGCGAACCCAAGCTTAGATTATGATTTAGTTGAAGATCTAAAAAATTTAAGGGCTAACATTTATGTTTATGAATTATTAAAATTCCCGTTTTTGCTACAAAAAATGTTACAGAATATCGTAGAGAACAACAAAAATGACAATCCAAGCAGTAACACAGTTTTTCAGAATAACCAAAAGTTCCTCAGAAGGCCTCCGCTAAGAATAATTTTGATCCTCATGAGAAGAGAGAACTTCCTATAAATAATGTAACAAATGTAGATAAATTAGTTTTAGAGGCTGCGAGTAAAAAGCAACAAGCTTCCACCATTAGTACTCACAGAATTGTACCTCCATTTTTGTTAATTTTTGAAATCTTTAATAGGAACTTACACAATTGTATGGTAGATTCAGGAGCGTCTTCCAATATAATTCTGTGGTTTGTGTGTCAGAAGATTAATGTTGAAGTTGAACCATCCACCTTAAAGATCATCCAACTTGATCGAACTAGTGTTAAAGTTATAGGCGAATTAAGGAATGTGCTTATAAGATTATCGTCTAACCCCAAAGTTCATCAAGTAATTGATATTATTGTTGTAGATATTCCAGAAGTTTACGGTTTTTTTTTAAGCAGAGACTGGTCAGAACAACTACACGGCTATTTCACAACAGATTGGTCTCACTTGTGACTGCCCGAGAATGGAAAGCCCAACAAAATCAAGGTAAATCATGAACGTTACCTAAAGTTCACAGTGACAGATTTAAATGATCCCAATGAACCATTTACACCTTCTGCCGATTCACCCGAAATACAAGGGATGGATACCTTTTTCGACAATTTCATGGCCGAAACTTCCGCTATCACTAACCCGGAGCAGCAGTATGAAATTGTGACATATATGCAGCCAATAGTTTTTGCCCAATGGTCTCATGCACCCGAGAAAAATCAAATATGGTCTCTTTACTTTGACGGGTCAAAATCCAAGGAAGGAGCTAGTGCGGGCTACGTGATTATTGATCCAAAAAGTAACAAAACCCTGATTGCATGCAGATTAGAGTTTGAATGTACAAACAACACAACATAATACGAGGCTTTATTGCAAGGCCTCAGGAAAGCATTAGATATGAACGTTCAAAATTTGACTATCTTTGGCGATTTGGAAATCGTGGTTAGACAGGTAAAAAATTATATCCATTGTTTATCTCTGCATCTTAAAATCTACCAATCTGAGGTATGGAATTTTATGAACAAGTTTTCTGCTTTAACATAAATTCTATTCCTAGATTGAATAATTCAGAAGCTGACTTGTTAGCTAATGTAGCTTCGAAACTCTTTCCTGCAGAAGACTTGTCCCTGAATGCATTCTCCGTTGAACTGTTGTTTAGGCCATCGGTTCCTGACAACATCACGAATTGGAGAGTCTTCGACGACAATCAACAAATTATTAGTTTCCTGCATATGGAAGAAAATTTCCAAGGTGCAGTGATCGACGAATGCACTCATGAAGAGAATCTTCGTGACTTCACGGTAATACCAGATCCGAGATCTCCTGAATCTTCATCAGACATGGTAAATTCTATCCCTAAATCTGTAGTTAGATTAGAAAATTTTTATGATTTTCAAGACAAATTCAAAAAATCAGTAAACTGTAAAAGAAATAGTTCCTCTTTGACGTATGAAAAAGTAAACTTGGGAACTAAAGACAATCCACAGTGCATTAATTTAGGGGTGGGGTGTTCTGAACAAGAGAAAGTGGCATTTATTAAATTGTTTAAGGAATTCAAATATGTTTTTGTTTGGACGTATGATGACCTAAAAACCTTTGATCCTAACATCATACAACACGTCATTCCTATGAAGCCCCAAACCTTTCCGTTTCAACAAAAGTTAAGAAAAATGCACCCAAAACTCGAACCGACTATCAAAAAAGAATTAAATAAACTCCTGAACGCTAAGGTAATCTTCCCAGTTAGGCACATGCAATGGGTCTCTAATCTTGTCCCTGTCCGAAAGAAGAGTGGTGAAATATGACTATGCGTCGATTTCCGAAATCTTAATCGAGCGTCTGATAAAGACAACTACCCTGTCCCACCCATGGAACAGATCCTTCAACAGGTATCTGGTTCTGAAAGATTATCCTTATTGGATGGTTTTTTATAGTATAACCAAGTCCTGATTTCCCCTCTAGACCAATTTCAAACTACCTTCCGCACTCCATGGGGCACCTACGCTTATAGGAAAATGCCCTTTGGACTCATTAATGCTGGTGCTACTTTCCAGAGAGCGATGGACATCGCTTTCCAAGGATTAATCAATCAATATGTTGTAGTTTACCTAGATGACATTATTGTATTCTCGAAAAACAAAGTTGATCATCTAGCTCATTTAAGATCCGTTCTACAACGATGTCATAAGTACGACATTTCCTTGAATCCTAAAAAATCTATCTTCACAGTAGAACAAGCTAAGCTCTTAGGATTTATTGTACCAGGCGAAGGGATGATTATCAACCCTGAAAGGAATCAAGTCATCTCAAAAATCCCCCCTCCCTCATCTAAACATTCTATGCAGTCTTTCTTAGGCCAAATAAACTTTGTCAGGAGATTCGTCCCCAGTTTTTCAGAAATGGTGAGACCTTTACAGAACTTAATAAAAAAGGATGTACAATATCATTGGGGACCCTTAGAAAACCAAGCTTTTAATTCAATTAAAAAGGCCATAATAGACGCTCCTTTTCTGATGAGCCCCGACTTTTTGCAAGACTTCACTCTCTACACATTTGCTTCTGATCGATCCTATGCTACTGTCCTAACTCAAAAGAACGTTGAAAACAATGAAGTCCCAATTGCCTTTATGAGCTCAGCCTTCAAAGGCATAGAACTTAATTACTAAGCAGTAGATCAACAAGCCTATGCTGTTTTTAAAGCAGTAAAGCACTTCCGATCTTATCTTTTGAAATCTAGGATGAGAATTATCGTCCCTTACCTGGCCGTCAGAAATATGTTAGTGCAAAAAGAATAGGCTAAAAGAGGGCGAACTGGGTCACCTCTTTACAAGAGTATGACATAGAAATCATCCCAGCACAAATAGTGAGAGGTCAAGGGCTATGCAAGTTAGTCATTGACTCAGCGACAGGACAACAAGAGGAAAATGATGTGTCAAACCCAGGACAACACTACCAAAATTTAATCTGTTGTGCACAAAACCTTGTTAGCCCCTGGTATGATGATATAAAATCCTGTCTTGAACATGGGTCAGCCCCCCGTCACCTGGATCCCACTAAAAGAAGAGCACTAAGATTGAAATATGCCTCCTTTCAGTTAATTAATGGTATTCTATTTCATCAAAATTTTCATGGAGTACTAATGCATTGTCTTGAGAAAGATGAAGCATAAAAGGTCTTATTAGAATTGCACGCAGGAGAAGTTGGTGGGCATTTTGGTGGAGATACCACTGCCCATAAAGTATTAAGAGAAGGTTATTACTGGCCTATGATTTTTAAAGATGCTCATGCCTTGTGTCACAAGTGTGTTATTTGTCAAAAAGCGTCCGGACGAATACATAAACCAGCCTTCCCTCTGCAGCCTATTTCAGTAGACTCCCCTTTTCAACAATGGGGTCTTGATATTATAGGTCTAGTCAATCCGCCATCCTCACAGTAGCATAAGTTTATCATAACAACCACGAATTACTTCACCAGATGGTCCGAGGCCGCCCCATTAAAAGCTATAAATACCAGTAAGGTAATTGCCTTTTTGAGTTCGAATATTATTACTCGTTTTGGTATCCCTGACTGTCTAGTATTCGATAACGCTTCCTATTTTTCCTCTCTTGAGATGAGTGATTTCGCTCTAGAAAAAGGAATTAAATTAAAATAATCTGCCAGCTATTACCCTCAAAGCAATGGATTGGCATAATCAACTAATAAAAATCTGATTTAAATCATCAAGAGAACGGTATTTGAAAACCATAAAAATTGGCATAATGCATTGTTAAACGCAATCTGGGCTGATAGAGTAACTCCAAAAAATGCTGTGGGTAACTCTCCCTTCTTTCTCGTCTATGGTAGAGAGGCAATTCTGCCACCACATATTCTTCTTCCCTCACTGCAACTATCACAGAAAATACAAGAAGAAGACTGCCCCCCTTTGGAGAATTGAATTAACGCATTATTAAAATTAGAGGAAGTGAGAGCTCAAGCAAAACAAAATTTGGATCAACATCAACTTGTGGTTAAAAGATGGTTTGATTCCAACTCTGCCTCTGACAGGAACTTTGAAGTAGGTGACCTTGTCCTAAAATGGGACAAACCACATGAGGGAAAGGGAGAGCATACGWAGTTTYAGAWCTTATGGCTAGGACYRTTTTTDATTGCTSARAAATTSGGTCCCAGCTCTTTCAGATTACARAGTCTAGAGGGACAGCCAGACACCTATMYGGTRAATGRCCAASMTCTAAAAAGGTATTTCACTTGATRACAACCCTGTGTACACTGTGTAAATATTTTTCCTTTGTTTKCTTTTCATTTTTCTTTGCTGTTTTGGTTTTGATTTCTCCCTTATGCTTACCAGTTTTTACTTTTGAAATAYATATACCTGCATCATSAACTGTTCAGACAAAGAGAACAGAAAAAYTTCTCCTCTRAAATGACTATTGAAAGTTTGTTTAAACATCAATTATGATATGCTTCTGAAGTTTACAACCATGTTAAAGAAAGCTGGTTGCTTGAAAGACGTTTCTTGATTTCAATCTGCAATTGAAGCTTTTCATGATCATCCATTTCTTCTTATGTTGTCCCTGTTCCTTAAGAGAACAACTCAGAGATGTCTCCCTGCCTTCGAAGGACAATTTATCAATAAACCATCTTTAGATTTTAATGAAGGACATTTATAAAATTCTCTTAAGGTCTGTAATTTATTAAAATATGTCCAAAATATCACAATTTTCAGCGTCACCCCGCTCAATTAAATATCTTTAAAACCAAATAAATCATTAAAGCGTTGTGGGAAGTGTTTGTAAACCCGTCGGGATACTGAATAGGTATGATAGCAGCGGGTAAATGCATGCATGACGCCAAGATAACTTCGTCGGGGTACTGAACAGGCCCGCTGGCAGTGAAGCAATGTCGGGTATATGAAAATTCTCAGATATGGAATCTTTTGACCTTAGATGTCCTTTGTTCTGATCCGGAACTTCCTGGCAGGATACAGATATTGGAGTG
>JASDQU010306744.1:13046-32341 GCA_032191745.1 Picea mariana
TAGCAGCGGGTAAATGCATGCATGACGCCAAGATAACTTCGTCGGGGTACTGAACAGGCCCGCTGGCAGTGAAGCAATGTCGGGTATATGAAAATTCTCAGATATGGAATCTTTTGACCTTAGATGTCCTTTGTTCTGATCCGGAACTTCCTGGCAGGATACAGATATTGGAGTGGGTTAAATGGCATCCCTGTCGAGGCTTTGGATGCCTACTGGCAGCAGTGGCTCTATCAACGGTATTGGAGATTTTAACCTTAATATCGTGACTCACTTTTGTTAATATTGTCATCAGTTTTCATCTTTTAAAATAACTAGCTGAAATTTTTATGATTGATGATGATGTTTAAACAAATTTCTGGTTATTTTCGGGTTGGAGTTTTTCACATTATCCTAATCTGGACTTGTTCATTTGGCAGAGATAACTGCTTCTACCAGTGTGTCACCATTGTTGGCAGCCATATTAATCTCTATCTTTTTCTTTTCAAGCTGCCTACACAAGGTTTTTAAACCCTCATTACTCGTCGCAACTTTTTTAAATGACACCATTATCTTTCGCTTTTGCATACCCGCTTTTCGTTTTCGTTTTCATGACGCAAGCGTGAAAACCCACAGTTGGAATTCATGTTGATTACATCAAAGTGATCATTCGATTTATCATGAACCTACTTGTTTATATGGTTATAACTCTTTGACCTCAAACACACCACTGGTCATATATTTATCAAAACACCAAACATTTATGCTTTTGATTATTATCAATATGGTGTTGATTTACAAATCTTTGACGCAATGGTTTGATTGAACACATTAATTTTTGGGTCAAATCGTGGTTATGTGATAATTCATTTGACATGTTGATTAAAATTCTTTTGGATATGCACTGTTGTGATTTGAATGTGCCATTACACCAAGGCATCGTTCYAAGTACATCCCGACATGATATTCTTGCATGGTTCCAATTTACTCCACCATCGTCGCACGCATAACATTAACGTTCTTCCCTTGCATTTCGGGTTGCCTTTGCATTGTGTTGGGGAAGCCTCGGGACAATGGTTCTATGTGTACCCTGTCAAACCCTATTGCCGAATACCCTGTTGATTTTGTGCTATTAGCTATGGCTCCTGTAGTGCGAATCGAACCCAACGGTGTCCAAACTTTGTTGTTGTTTGATAAAGCCCGAGAGGACCTAGAGAGGAATGGTTGGCAGGTCTTTGTTGAGAAGTTCGAGGGTTTCAACCTGGCAGTTGCTCAACAATTCGCACTAACATTTGATGGGTGCAGAGCCAAAATTGGGGACATCTAGCTCAATTTAAATGAGGATTTCACTAGCTCAGCCACTGGTGTGCTAGCCGAGGGACAAAAATGGTTTAAAAATTCAAAAGTTGACGAAGTACCCTGGCCACTATTGTTTACCTCAAGGAAGATCAATAGTTGTGATAAAGGTATGCCCATTACAACTCTTAAATCTAGATGGCACTATTTGTTGGCTATTATCAAGTAGTTTGTTACATGTGAGGGTAGATACGGTCTAGTTTTCCTATACCACCTGCGGCTGCTCATGAGTTTCATAGATTTTCCCTTAAATATGTCGTATTTTCTCTTTAGGAGTTTATATAAAATGGCTAAGCGCTTCAAAAGGGAGAAAGCTGAATCCAGCCTCTTCCACCACTGTTTAATTAAAATTATTATGGTTCATCAGTTGAAGTTGAATGGCGATTGTTGGGATGCTTTCTTGTTGAGGAATGGTTTTGCTAGTCTTGAAATAGGAGAAGTTGACAAATCTGTTTTTATAGAAACCCTTGTCAGGCCTGTCATTCCCCCTTCTATGCTCTTGCCCTCTGTTGAACCCTCAACCTACCTGAACACTACCCAACCCAACACCCTGCCTGACTCATTTCCAAAAGATGGTGGTAATCCTATTAAAAGGTCTGCAAAGAAAAAGGGTAAAAGAAACAGTGATATCAATTGTAAGGGTAAAAAGGCCATGCCCTGGGTTTCATGGTGTGCTCATAATAAACCTAAAGAAAACACAAACCAAAAACCAATTTTGTTGACTGAAGATTCCGATTCCGAAATCGAATGGTTTCTAACCGAAGAGTATCCATACTCACATGGACTTTGCTCAGTTAAGCTCTATGACTATGTGACGAACCTCCCACCATGTCTTAGAGATGACCCCAACTTCCCTGGGATCAAACTAAACAAAGGAACTGCTGGTCAATTAAGAAGTTCCTCACCTGTGAATACACAGCCTGATCAACCACAGTGCAACGAATGTAAGTTGTGGCTTGAACGATATTATACAGACGTCCCTTTGCTCCAATCTCGGGTCAAGTCCTTGGAGGACTGAGTGAATGTGCTAACTAAAGAAAACGACATATTGCAAGCTAATGATAAAAGACAGAAGACCACAGGCTCTGTTGTCTTTAAAAATGTAGAGGCGACCAGTGCCATTGTCAATTCAAAAATAGCTTGATGAAAATCCCTGAATCCGAGGTATGATATTTTAAAAGTAATTTTAGGATGATTTTGTTTTTGTTTTGAATTTGCATACAAGATCTGTTTGCTCAAATTGCATCTATTTCAGTTTTGATTGAATTGATAAAACAAGATTCTATTTATAATAATAACTAGCTACATAATTGTGAGATTCTGTAGCTAGTTACTAAAATTCGATTTTTTTGGTTTTACAATTAAAATGCAATCTGAAATCATTGATTCTTGTGCGTTTTCAGGTACATACGAATTCTAAAGGAGATTGGATCGATAGTAACATCTTTGAATATGCTATTTCTTTACATGGTTTTAGATTAGGCTGTTAATTTTACATAGAAATGGGAATTTGGGAGATTGTATTTCCCACGATTTTTGGAACAACTTTGATAATTTCCACAAGGAATGTTGTGATCCTGTGGCCTTTATAAATGTATTATTTTGTAAACAAAGACCATCGCTACCTGGGAGAAGAAACTATGGATTGGTGATTATTCAGACTTGAATGAAAGTGGATATTTGCACGGCTATAGCTTCAATATATCATATTTTTGTTCAAGTTTTTGCTCATTTTGATTTGTAATCAAATTTTGACTACTTTAGATATCATAATTTGTTACAGGTTGATGTGATGGGATTTAAATAGTGTCCATATTTTATGTCTCTCATTTTATATACAACAATTAATCTGTTTACATTTGATGATTAGAAGTTTGATCTTATTTATTCAATGAACAATTATATACAAATTGTCATACTCAGATTTATCTTAATATGATCGTTTGTCAAATGATAAATTGTTGTCGCTACACATATTAATTGTTCTGTCATTAGCATTCAAAGCGTTGTTGCTTCGTGTTTACGTGAAGTATTGGAAAATCTGGTGCGGGTTGGCCTCATCAAACAACAAATGCAGATGCTATGCACAGGACAAATAGGAGATAATATTTCAGGTTAGTTTACTAGTTTCATTTGGTTAGTTTAATTAATATACGAATTTTCTGTAGTTCAGATACACTGTATAGATTCTTATTTTTATTTCTCAACTAGATAGCTGTCATTTCATTTCTTTTTCATAAAAGTTATAAAAATAAAAAACACTAGCTTCGCTGTCATAAGTAAATTCATATATGATTTTGCAGATTTCGATCAAAATTTGCATTTTGTGAATACTTTACATATATTAGAAATTTAATCGTATCAATACACTGTACATTTAATAAGTAGGATTACTATTTTATAAATATTAGTTAGCGAACTGTGAATATATATTAGATTTGTATATAGTTTGCAGCAACTGTTTTTCACTTAGTTAGTTTCTTTTAGTTTTGTTTTTTCACTTTCTTAGGACTTAGATCGGTTAACGGAGCCGCTAAACCCGTCAGAGTGGATTAATCCAAACGGTTTGGGTTAAATAGACAACCCCGGACCGGATTCACTCCTCCAATTGACGAGCGGTCAATTTCGCCTGTGAGCACACACCGATACAAACTATTGAGAAAAGACACCATTACATAAATGATATAACATGTAATAATATTTATTGTTTCGAAATTGTATGGTGATGATGTTTAAAATATACACCATGGCACTAAAAATAATTTACCTACAGGTGCATTAAGTTTATTATATGCACCAGGGTTTTAAATATTATTTATGCATTGGTGCCTTTATTATAATATATGCAATTGTAGTTCTTAGTAAAAATAATGGTACCGACATCTCACCTCGAATATTTAAAATTTCACCACCCTTCGATGCACATTGTAAAATAGACACCTGTACGTACTAATTACACATGCACCAAGGCACATGCTATATTAAATGCATCAGGTCTTAGGATAGCTTGATTGCATTGGTGCTCACTATAAATCAAATGAACTTGGGTGTACAAAACCTAAAATACGCTGGTGCTTCATATGCAAATAAGGCATAACCACTGCGTAGAAATTATAAGAGCATCAATGCTTTGCACATGAGGAAAAAAGACGAACCAGTGCACAATAGTTATAAACGCATCGGGGAGTTTTTTTTATTTTATTAACGTGTAGGTGTGTTTGTATTATATTAATGCATTGGTGTGTTTGTATTATATTAATGCACTGATGCATGTTTATGAATACCGCACCGATGTGTTTTGACAAGAACAACACCCAAAGAAACAACCTCTGCTACAACCTCCACCTGCCCAATTATTTTTAGTTATATGGAGCATCTCCCAAAACCTCCCCAATCAATAGAGGAGGTTGTAGCAGAGGTTCTTTTGAAATTTTTTCCAAATTTTGTAACACTAAAATCCTCCACAAAAACATCATCTAGAAGGTGTTTTCCTTGTAGTGATAATACCAAAAAAGAAGGTACACAAAATTGTATGTTCTACAAGTCTCCATGATGAAACTCCTGAGTTGAGATTCAATGAAGAAATGCCTAAAAAACTTCCAAATATGGATGTTGAAAACATTGGAAAGTCCCACTATGTAATCATATGAGCCAGAATGTATGTAATTTCTCATTGATGTGAACTCCAATATGATGAGAGTAAACCATGAGAAGTGAATTATTTGCTAGTTTGACACATCTCTAAAAATTCCTAACAACTCAATCAAATGCCAAGTTGTGATATAGATGGATATAACTATCCTCTTCTTGGTTGAATGACTGTTGGTTTATTGTTTCTGTTCTTACTTCCTCTTGGGTTGACCCATGTTCAGATCACAACAGGTTTCAGCCAAAACCCTCTAAAACTATCGGCCCTCTTGGTAAACTAGAAGGCAACGTTGCACACATAGTGCACATAACAGTCTCACCCGAGATAAGTTTTATGGGTGAATGCAATACCCATGTGTTTGCAGTCTAGGAATGAGTGGGGATATGTGGTTGTGTTCTTCCTTCTTCATGCATTAACCTTGTTCTTAATTTAAATATTTCTAGGATTCATTCATCTTTAGCCTTATGCATGCATGATGATACATCTAGTTAATCATTCATTCATAAGCTAATCATTACAGAAAGTAAATACTCAATAAACATCACACATGAGACAAGTTTTATTGTGGTTCACCCCCTCCTGGGGCTACGTCCATAAAGATATGGCTTCTATGCTCCTTTATTTAATATATTGTTGCAAAATATTATGTTGTGCACATTACATCTTCAATAATACAATCAAGGTGAGGTTAAGGAACCTCTATGAGGCGAACTAGATCACACCAGGATCCTTAGACTGTGAACTAACCCTCAAATCTAGCTTATTCGACTCTTCTACAAGACCTATTACAAACAACCGCATAAAAATCCTTAACATCCTCAACTGACATCCCCTTCCTAGACCTCCTAGGTTCTTATTTATACTATTTTATAGGCTTATATCCGTTACAATCTTTGTCAAAAACCCTAACCCTATCATGGTTAGGATAACCTGCCTTCACACCACGTTGCTTTTCCTCTTGCATGCTGCTTTTCCTTCTTTTTTTGCATGTTTCTTTCCTACCACCTATTCCTTGCACTCCAACACTAGGTCTTCCTTTCCATGGTTAGGTATTTCCTCAAAACAAATTATTCTCCAAAAATAGGCCTGCGCTGAAAATAGAGTTCCTTCTCAAAATAGTCCTATGCCCAATAGGCCCCCAACATTGACATGTGGCTTGTCCCGATCCACTCAGGTGGTGCGTGCTCCCAGAACAACCTCTACCAAGCTGTGAATTTTTCCTTCTAATTTGTTCCTTTTTTATCTCGCTTGTGCAACTTTCTCTATAATCTATTCTACTCTATGTGTTGTGATATGTTCCTTGAGAGACTTCATGCTCTCGGCATGGTCGTTAGCCATACTTGTATTCGCCTCCTACAGTTCCGAAATTATTTGCGCTACTTTCTCCTAGAGGGGTTCTAACTAGGATTGACTTGCATGCTTGTTATTCTATGCAGTCTTCAATTATGTCTGCAGGGTCTTCATCTCCTGCACTCCTTTCAACTGCTTTGTAATGCTCATGGCCTTTTTTCATTGATTCAACTCCTGGATTGTAGTTTTGATTTCCTCTTCTTGGTGTTATATTTGTTGTACCTTTTCATCTTCCTCCAATGTCGTCCATAGTTGTGCGGTCTTGTCAAAACGTTATCTGACCTTTTTGGATTCTTTCTCCACCATTTCCACTTGCAGGGCTTTCTGTTGTTCCATTTAAACTGTAACTTCAAGAGGAGTGGATGGTGTTAAATTTTCTTTGAGTTCCTCAATCTCCTTCTTATAGTCTTTGAGCATCTACGCGATGATTTGACTCTTTTCTTCAACACTACTCATGGCTACCTGCATGTTGTCTGGAATTTTTGTGAAGACTTCTTTCAGCTTCTGCTCCAATTTATTTGCGCTTTGCTTCTCCTCTTTTATCTTTAGCTTGAATTGCTCTACCACTAGTTCTAGTGCATCCTTTCCATTTCTGGTTACCTGCAATTTTGTCATCTATGCTTTGGCTTGTGATTGCACTTCCTATGTGACACTGACTTGTAGCTTGTACAATGCCTTTCTTGGTATTTTATCCAATACCAATTGTACCTTCTCTAGGTATTTAAGTGACATCTGGGATATGGCCTTGTCAATCTGTAGCATATATATTGTTATTTGAAAGATAGGACTTTCTTGCACTATGATTTGGATTCTGTCTTCTTCATTCTACGTGGTCTTGGCCCCTGCTTTTGTCGCTCGGGGGATCGGTTTTGTTCCCCTTTCTTGCATTTGGGATGCTTGTATCTATTCTAGGACCTGATTACTATTGACCAACTTGTTCCTTATGCTCCCTCTTTGGTTATCGGCCTCCTCAAAATATTCTTCTGCATGGTCTTGTACCCTCTCTGCAACGAGATCAACATCATCCTCGATGATTTGTATTCCACGATTTATTTGTGGGTCTTGGCCTTCTTTTGCGACCCACTTGTATGGATGATTGGCCATTTGGGTGGCTCTGTCTCTTGTGGAGTAGTTTCTAATGGGGTTTCCTATGTCGTTGTGTCCCCCCTTCCCTTATGCTTCCTGTACTGGGCATTATCCTTCTTTCCCATCTGCCCGTCCTTCTTTGGGGTGCTTCCCTTCTTCTATTGCATTGTCTTTTGACTAGCCTTCCCCTGCGATGTTGGTTTCTTGGTCGCAGCGCTGCCTCCTACAAATGTCTTGGATGACCTTGCTTCCACTTATTTTACCTTGGGCATGTCCTTGGTGATGACTGGGATTTTCCAGTCCTCTTTCCAGTCTTTAATTGTCCTTTCAACTTCCTCTGTGTTGATGCAAAATCTAGGTTGTAGGCATTCTTTCTCTCGATCCCTGTGCACTTGGATCCACATGTTGTGTCTCGTAGCCTTAAAATTGGCTATCCCCTAGTACTGCATGACCACTTCTAGAGTTATCCTCCATGTGTTGGCTATGTTGTCTTGTATGTTTTTTAGATACAAAGAAAAAGTGTTGGCATTACTACTTCTTTGCTTGGAATTAGAAGTGCTTCCCATCGATGTGTAATGTGTTGCTCGACATCATCATACTCTATCACAAAAATATGAGTAGGTAGGCTCTTTCCATCCAATTAACGTTAGCAATATAATGATCCAGGAGTAATGGAAGTTGGTTCCCAAGTCTTGCACATCCTTTCAGCCATCCAGGAACATATTTAGTAAGTAGGGGGGCCAACTGAGCATGGTACAGTTTGTGCACTGTGCTGCCACTATGAAAACCCCTGCAAGGACCTCCTCCTTGTGGAATTTGTGAAGTATTTTTCATTCCATTAGCTTCATTTCCATCTGAGTGGTTGTGTCTCTGATCCATTTTATAATGATGCCACATGAGCCCCTTTATGTCCCATAAGTCTTCTTCATCTCTTCTGTGAGTCCTTTTCCTTGGTTTTATCATCCAGGTACTGCACGGGCTTCTCACCATCTGATGGTAGTCCTATGATGAACATAATCAGTTCAACATCGATGGATATTGGTTCATCCAGCCACAAAAATCCTCCATGGAGGATCTCTAGTAACTGCTTGACACCATTTTTCACATTTTTCCCCCATCCGAAGTGAGGAATCCCCAAAAAATTTAGAATCCTTGTCTTTTCCAAGCCAACCACCATTTTCTTTGGCTGCAGCACTGGATCTCCTAATGGCCCTATGCCCAGGATCTCCATATACATCTGTTGTGCAAATTATGGGAATTTGTTAGTGTTAAACACATCATGGTCTACGTATCGTAGAATTTTGACACAATGCAGTATACTTGGTGTTGCTTGTACCCCCTCTTGAATGTGTGGTAAAATGATTGAGGCATCAGGCTTCTTGTGTGGGGACAACATGATGGGTTGTTTCCCCTTTTTCTGTATTGGCGCACTAGATGTCCCAACCTATGGTTCTCCTTCCCAGCCTGATTCTGGTTTCCCCGTGATATATTCGAGCTACACTTCCTCATGCTGCGTGGACCCCACCATATATTGTGGTCTTGGACCATCAGACTCTATTCTTTCATTGTCACCGCCATTCATTTTGTGGGCTACTTTGGCCCTGGAAGGTTGTTGTGGGTTTTCTGTGGCTAATGGGTCATGGCCCTGCACACTATTGTGCAAATCGATGTCCATCTAGGCCATCGTCGGGGCCTTCCCTTCTTCCTATACCAGTGTGCCACTCACTGGTTCAACCTATGGTGAAGGAATTGCATTGACATAAAAAATTCCCTCTGTTTATGTAAACTCTTGTTTCGGCTCTACAGTTTCCTGTGGTGACCTGTGGCTACCAGCGATGATTTTAGGGGCTAAATTTTGCTCATGGGCTAATTTTCCTTGGTTTTTCCCAAAAAAATATTTGTTATTCTAAAAATGATTCACCCAAATTCTAAAGGAAAAAATTATTTTACCTTAAAAATCGCCAAAATTTTATATAAACTATATAAAATCCTTATAAAATTGAACATTTTTACAAAAATATCGCTAAACATTTATAGTTGGCATATGAAGGATTAGTAATATTCGCCAAGATTTCTAAATTTAAAAATAAATTTCCATCCTTAAAATCATCCCTAGTGGCTACTACATGTTTTTTGTGTTGTTTGGCTAGGTGCATCGACCTTTGGAGGTGACATCATGGGTAATTATTCCTTCCCCAATTGAACTTTGGCTACTATGATCTCTGAACTCACATGTTCTCCTTTCGTCTCTGTGTTCCTTAGCTTCACGGGTTTGTAAATGCACACTATGTCTCGTTTGGCCCGTGTTTTCATTATATATAGGGCACCATAAGTGCCCTGAATATTCTTTGAGACTCTTCTTTGATGGTTATTAATGTGTTAAATCTTGTCGAGCATGCTTTGTTCAATTTCATAAATTCCCATTTCGCGCCTTTTTACCCCGACAACCGGTTTTTCTTTTTCGACCATTGGCCCATTTTCTGGTGCGCTGTAATTTTTCGGTGCGTCATACGTTTCTTGTTGTAAATTTTACCCTAGTGTGTTGTATTTGCTTCCTGTCAGTTGTATGCGACGTGCGATCACTTTTCCTTTTGTCGCGCTGATTCCACTATCTATTGTGCATGATATTTCCCAACATTTTTTATTTTATTTCTTTTCTACTTTTTTCTTCCTTTTTCTTCTTTTTCTGCTTTTATATTTCTTTTTATGAGTTTTATTTCCTATTGTATACTATGGTACACTATATACATGAGTTTCTTATTGTGTTGTAACTTTTAAGAATTAGTAGGTCGACTGTCCATGTACTGTTTCAGTCGACTATCGTTGATCATTCCTTTCAGTTTGTTCCTCCCAAGTCTTTTAGCTTCACAGATCCCCCATCTCTAAAAATATTTACTTCATATGGCCTTAGCCAATGCATTCTAAACTTACCTGGGTGTTGGAAAATTTTGTTTTCAGAAAGAAGAACTAGGTATCCCTCCTTAAAACTCTTCTTTTTAATATGTTTTTCATGCCAGGATTTGTCTCTTGCTTTCTGTACTTCCTCGTGAAATCCTGTTAGAATCATGTCCTCTTCCATTTCCATTAGTTGACTTCACCTCTCCTGTATTGCACCTCTTTTTTTCATGTTGGTAATTGTTGCTACGTTCAGACTGGGTACCAAAAATTCTAATGGCACCACTGCTTCATGCCCATATACCAGTCTGAATGGTGTTTTTCCTATCAATTTCTTGCATGTGGTCCTGTATCCCCACAATACTACTGGTATTTTCAAGTCCCAATCATCTTTGTTAACATTGTAGATCTTAGTTAAATTTGCATTTTCCAAAATCTCATTAAAAGATTCTATTGTTCCATTTGCTTAAGAATGATATGGTGTACTCTTATGGTGATAGAATTTAAACTCCTTAGTCGTAGCCTTGATGGTATTATTGATAAAATGAGTGCCTTGTTCACTCATCAGAATCCCGGGACATCCAAATATGGTGATTACTTGTTCAAATAAGAAGTGTGTTGTTGTCTTTGTGCTACAGTCTTTGACTAGTCCCACTTCTACCCATCTGGTTAAGTATTCAGTCGCAGTAATGATAAATCTAGCTCTTGACCTTTTTGCTGGTGTATTAATGGGTCCAACAAAGTCTATTTCCCATTTGTCAAATACCTGTAGAGTCACTTGTGGTCTTAGGGGAATCTCATCCCTTCTATTGGGTTTTCCAACCCTCTGACAAACATCACATTTATGGCAGTATTCCTTAGCATATTTATGGACTGTTGGCCACCATGATCATGCACGCAATACCTTCTACGTGGTATATTTTCCTGCATAGTGTCCTCCAACTATACCTTCATGAGATTATACTAAAATTATGGGTCGTTCATGTTCCAATACACACCTTCTCAAAATGTTATATGTGCCCATCTTGTATAAATGTCCTGAAATAAGTTGATAGTATGGAACTCTAACTACCGTATTTTTGTTCTATGAAGTTCTAAACTCTTGTTGCGCAACCCCTGTGCTTAAGTATTCAATAATACCAACGAAGTATTCATCGGCTACCTGTAATGAAAATAACTGTGCATCAGGGAAGTTGTCTTCCAGGTTAGTACGTTCTTCTCCATTAGTTACCCTTGACAAGTGATCAGGTCCTGCATTCATATTCCTTGGTTTGACTATCACTTCAAAATCAAATTCTTAAAATAATAATAGCCATCTTCAGATCCTACCCCCCAACACTAGCTTGTTGACTATATATTTGAGTGCAGAATGGTATGTGAACATTTTAAAGTGTTCACCTAGTAAATAATGCCTGAATTTCTGAAGTGCATATACCATGGCTAGGCCTTCTATTTATTTGGTGTTGTAATTCTGCTTTGATTTTGACAATTTTTTGCTTGCAAAGGCTATAGGATGGTCTAAGTCCCTTGCTTCTGGCCGTGCCATAATTTCTCCAAGGGCTATGGATGATGCATCTACATGCACATGAAATGTATTTTCCCAATCTGGAGCCTATCCTTACTGACATTCCTCATTCCACTGAAATCTAGTGTCCTTCTTTAACATTTTTTCCATTGGAGCAGTAATCTATGCATATCCCTTTATAAATTTCCTGTAATAGCCTATATTTCCCAGTTTTTCTCTTAAATGGTGCACTAAATTTGGTGGTGGTAAATTTACAATGATTGAAATCTTAGCAGGGTCCACTAATAAACCTTATTTACACACTATATGTCCCAACAATATTCCAAAAGGTGTACCGAAAATTCATTTATTGATGTTTAATGAGATCTGACATTGTCTGCATCTTTTCAACATGAGTCTTAACACTTCTACATGGTCCTTTAACAGACTATATACAATCCATTCATCCAATTATACTTCTAGAAACTGATGTATGAATTCCTTAAAAGCAGCTATGACTACTCTTGAAAATATAGTTGGTGCATTCTTCAGCCCAAATGACATGACTGTATATTGGTAGGATCTCCATTCCGTAGAAAAAGTAGTCTTATACCTATCTTCTGGAGCTATTTTTATCTGATGGTAACCTGGGAATCCATCTGTGAATGAATATGATTCCTAGCCTCCCACATTCTCTAAGACCTCATCTATAAAAGGGGTAGGGAAAGGGTCATGTAAGCAAGCACCATTAAGTTTCCTTAGATCTACACAAATTATTATCCCCCTTGTTTATTTTCTTGGACCACCATAGGACTGATCCATTTAGATTCCTCTACTGGTTCTATGATACCAACTTCCAATATTCAGTCAATTTCTTCTTTCACTTTCTTATTAGATACCTGATTCAATCTATAGGTTCTTTTCCTAACAGGTCTAGCTTCATTTTTGAGGGGTATCTTCATCTCACCTAGCTCCCCTGCTATTCCTTTCATATTTTTAAAGGTCGTTGGAAACAGGTCATTGTATTCACGCAATAAATCTATTATTCTTTCTACTGTTTGCTCATCCCAATAGTATCCAATACTTTCCATTTTAGGATTGTCATTCATCCCAATGTTGACTTTCTTAACTTTGATTGGTGCAACAAATACGTTAGACTCCAGAGATGGACCTTCCACCTCTCTTTCTCCCTCGATTACAGAGATATTTTACAAGGGAGTTTCTCACAATCGATCATCAGAAAATGACCCTCCATGCTATTTAAATAGAGATCATGGACCTATCGGGTGTTAAGCTATGAATCAATGGTCATTAAGATCGAGGAGAATATGAACTGTCGGATCACTCTATGTCGAGAACATATCATGATGATCGGATTTCCTAACTACAAATGCATACTAATGCACAATAAAGAAACACACTAAGAAACACACTTTTACCTAACGACACATTAGACCAAGTAGATATTAACTAAATCCTAAGTGTCTAAATATCATAACATGCACCTCTTCATTTAATTTAACATAGATAATCTTCTCCTTTTATTCATTAATTTATCATGTAAGTTTTTCAATTAATTAAAAGACTCATATTGATTCTAATTTCGTTCACATGAGCTAATCACAGGTATGGATTGAATCCTTATAAAGTTCCCATGCTTATGTTGCATCCCTAGTTCTTCAACAGATCATATTCTAGCTTTTACCATCTCTCTATACTGTTATGGTGTTAATCTCATCAAATTACTTCACATGCCCCTAACCATTCACAAAAATCAAATTCCGCAAAGGTGCTTTCTTCAACCCACTTCCCTTTGTGAATGCGGGCTCAAAACCATGGGCTTAGATATTTCAAGCATTGTTTTTTTAGCTCTTTTCTCCTTCCACCCTTATTATTCTACATGATACCTTATTCAAATGTCCAAGGGATTATTTACTTCTAGCCCTTTTACGCTCCTTATTATCCTCTTTACCTTATGATGTGACTGGTGCTGGAACCAGGTTCTACGGTACCTCGGCCTTTGGGATTCCGGACTTTACAATCCTTGTATTATTCCAAAGTTGTTACCTTCTGGAGTGGTTACATCTCATGTTGGCTAATCCAATGGCTAGCAGTACTCCCGAAGTTCTCATATTGGTGGTCTGGTCTAATCCTTGCACATTCGTTGAAATTTTTATTTTATATGATCGACGACTTTGACTTAATATTTAGTTGAGGTGGATGGTTTCCATCTACTTTGGAACTTCGAAGATTAATGAATCTGGGACTCTGGGTTACTAGAACTTTGAAGTAGTTTAATTCCTCTGGAGGTTTACCTACCGAATAATTCATAAAATGATGGTGATCGCTTGCTATTGGTTAACATCTCATGCTTACTCTATTCTTCCACTATGATTGATCAACGATCTAGAATTTTCCTGAAGTAGATCAACGATTAATGTTACTTTGCTATTCATGCTTACTCTATCCTTCCACTACACTTGATTTAACAGTCATGAGTAATCCCCCAGGATCTTAGATCAACAACCAGAGTTAGTTCGCGACTTCGACCTTCAACACTTCAAGCATTTTTGTTGGTAGGAGAAGCTGGACATCCTCAGAGGCTGTAATCCCAGAGTGAAATGGCATGTCAACGTCACCTAGGTTGAAGTGGACCCATAGTACGTGTGCCACGTGTCACCTCGATTCATGATATGTGGACCTTTACACTTGTCACCATTTGATTGGGCCATGTGTCATATATTGTTGACATGGTCCTACTAACATGGACCTACTGAAGTGTCACATGTCTTTCTCCTGGATCTAATGGTCATAGATTCATCTGAAGTTCCTTATTGATTTGACGGTTGTAGTTGCTTTAGGAATATGACACTTTTAAAACTTCTATCTAATAATCCTGAATTTTTGAAGTGTCGAAGCACAAAATTCCTGCCCACTTCTTGGTCTAAAAGTTGAGAACTCACCCAAAGCTCCTTCCTGATCGACAGTTGGCATTATTTCGTGACTTTAGGATTTCATGGATTTTTCCTTATCTCTATTAATCACTAAAGTGGAGAAGTGTCGAAGCACTAAAGTGCCACTTGATCCAACAGTTGATAGCTTACTTGAAGCTCCTTCCTGATCCAAAGGTTGGAATTACTTCATGATTTTGAGACTTTTTAACTTAGTTATCATAATCATCGAAGTGGAAAAGTTCCAAAGTTATTTTTCTGCTGCTTGATCGAATGGTTGAGAGCTCACTTGAATTTCCTCCATGAAATCTGACGGTTCTTATTCAATCCCTCTCGATCTATGATTTTGGCTTGATCCAACTGTCCATAATGCTACTGCTTCAAATATGATTGTTGATATTTAATCCTTCCCAACCTATGACTTCACCTCGATATGATAGTTGACATATTTTCAGACTGTAACAGAGTTTCCTTATGATTCTTGAATGGTTTCAATGCTCTTCTTTCTAATCTGTTCATCGATATTTCTCCTGAGATTTTAATAATTGTTTGTGCATTATTTTATGCACTGATATTCAATCGCTAAACCTCTTGAGCTCTTAATTCCTTGTGTTCCATTACTCCTTATGTACATGGATTCTCTGCATGCTACCTCTCATGATCTTTAGGAACATAGGATCACTATTGATCTTATCATGATCAATAGTGATCACGAATTTCTTTTGCCACAAGGTGATCTTCCTTTTCCCCAAGGTGATATTCCTTTTTCTATGATCACTGTATGTGTTTGACTCATGTTTCCATCAATTACAATAGATAATCAATAATGCCAACACATCACATACGATACTGATGTGGAAAAACCATAGAGTGTCACTTGACACATCAAACAATTGACTGGATAGGTGACAAGGAAACCATACAAAACAAGTGGACAAGTCATGTTTCAACACATGGAATACAAGAAAAAGTGGACCAATGAGAGGTTTCCACATGACAACCTCCCATTGGCCTTTTTCAGTTAAGGTTTATCAAAATTTTATGAGGTCGACCGGAGTCAAACTCCCGACCTCTCACACAATAGCCTCATGCCTTACCATTATACCAACACCATGATACTTAACTGCATATGGCACAAAATCTATTTAAGTTTGTGGAATTATTCCTTTGGCTGGAAAAGGGGTCGAGGGCTAAGCCTTGACCCTTGGTATATACATATCTGATGTAACCATTCCCCAAATATCGGGGAGGTAACAAACTATATTGCTGAAACTATACCATAAACATGTATACATGGTTGTAACAAAACGTAGATTAGAGAGGGGTCTGCAGGGTCGAACCCGTGACCTCCTCCCAGGTGTGCAACAAATTTAACCATTGTGCCCAAGACACCGCATTTCACAGATATTTCGCGGAGGCTAGTTTTAATTTGATTTCGCAGGTAACCCAAAGTTTGGACCATGGTTAGGCCTGTGACCTATTTAAGGTTAGACACAAATATCTCTAGGTAGGCATAAAGTACAATGGTAGAGTATCGATGCATTGGAGTGCATTCCTAGAGGAGCCCATTTTTTCGTGTTGTCTAGATTTGAGTGCCACAGAGCGCCATCTCCAAACATAGGCATGTTTATACTCATTTTTCTCTTTTTTCTGAGAGGAGCATGATGTTGAGGTTTTTTTGTGCTAAAAAGTTGTTTATGAAAATATTAGTCTATATTTCCTTGTATGGAGTTATAGCACATTGTTTTGCATACTAAAGAGGGTGAAATTGAGATAGTTCATAATATGGACAATATTATACTTATTTTTCTCAGAACTTCAAGAGGAATTCAATGGTAACCTCTTTTTTTGAGTTTGAGAAGAAGAATTGAAGAGTGACTTCAAGATTGGCTTTGTAAGTCTATTTTCATTGTAATTTTTGACATTGGAGATTAATGAAGAGTAGTCTCACTGTTGAAGGGAACTCAGAGATATAGCCTAGGAGGGGTGAACTCCATCATCAAATATTGTCTTATTGAGTTCTTTTATTTTATGTTGTGGTATCTCTCTATTCTACAAGTTATTCATCATTTCATGAGCTTTTCGATAATAAGCATATTGACATGTGTTCAACAAATCACCTCAATATGATCAAACAATATTTTTGAATCAAGTTAGATGCTAATATGGGTTTTTCAAGATTAAGTTGCTATCTAAGGATTTTCATATCAAGTGGTATCACAACTAGTTTTGAATTGTATTTGCAAGTTGATGTGACGAGGTTCAAGGCTCAAGTTGGTTAAGGTATTTGAAGGATCTTGGTATAGATCTTTTGTTGTAGAAGAAAATATGAGTAAATCTTTGTTGACACTTGAATCCTTCAAGACTGAAATGACGACCTCATGAGGATATTAGTCCCTCTTCATTTTTAGAGAGGTGGTTCTCCTCTTTGGCTAAAATATATATCTTTGAATATCTTGTATTAGTGAGAGTGCTAGGTAGCAAACCCCAAATATTTATTGCTTGGATTTATATGAAAATGGTCCTTCAATAACCCAATATGATCTTTATGTGTAGGAAAAGTCCTTTTACAATAAGAAAAGATTGAAGGAGGGCTTCAACATCATAATTAAATTGTGATTAGCATCACACACAATCTTCTTAATAATATATAAATGCATCCATATATTCTTCATGAGAAATAGAAGAGAATGATTTTATCATCTCAAAGAATTTTAATAGAGTACTGCAATTAGTAATAAAAGATAAATTGATAGGTCAACCTCAAATATCGCATACTTAAAACTCAAATTTACAAGATACAATTAAGATCAACCTCGAAGCAATTTTTTGTGGAGTTTATTCATGAGAAATGTTCTTCATTACCAAAAACTTGGCAGCCATGTATGTGGATACAAATACTCCATGATCATACAAGAAAAGTCAATAGAAGAATACAAGAAAAACACTTAACAACTCATCCTTATGTCCAACTCTGAGATTCAAGCATAAAGATATGAGAAGTTGTGTAGAAGATTTGAAAGAATGGAGAAGATGGAGATTTCTTTATTTTGATAAGAAGCTTGATTGTGTATCCATGGTTATACCTTCTTCTTCCTCTGATATTTTTCCCTTCCCCTCTCATAATACTCATTATTGAAACCTTTGATGAAGCCTCTTTTCTCTTTTTAAGAAGAGATTTTCTAACTACTTGAGTAGTTAGGGTTTTCTTCCTCTTGAAATTTCCGTACAAGTTTCTTCTTTAAAAATTCCATTTAATTAGTGCCTCATTAATTCCTAATTAATGAAATTATATCATCAATATATACATATCTAAAATGGGTCCCTTTCCCTTTTTAATAAAATTTTTTAAATAAACTTTTATTTTCACAATTTAATTAATTTCCCATTTAAAATAGGAGGACTATATTTTAATTTTATGGGAATGATAATCAATTTGTTAGCCATGTAAATCAATTTTTATGTTATCTTCATCATCTTATCTTTCCAATGATATAAATTTTGTGCAAGTCTGTCGCTCAGATCTCAAGATATAAGGTCGTGAAGTTGAGTTGTCACGTAGGCCCATTAAAAATGAAACTAACTGATATTTTAATTTCTGAGACAAATGTATCAAATTTCATCACTTGAAACCTGTGCCACCATATTATATGTTTAAATATATTTCCAACGGTATAAATTTTGCACGATTTTGAAACCCAGAGCTCAAGTTATGGCCTCCATAAGATCAACGCTCAGCCACTGTCGATCAAAATTGATGGGAAAATGTGGGCCCTTGGATGAATTTCATGCTTCCCTTCATAAAAATATACTTTTTGGTTTAAAATTCTATCCCGCATGCATTGGGATATTATATTCTTCATGATATATAATAATAATTGTTTGATACACTTAGCAAGAAACATGAGAAGAGAAGAAATTATGGATCTTGGAGGATTCGACCTATTATCTCCATTTTGTGGATAACTAAGGAGATGATGTCTCGAGGCCCTAAGGTTGTAGATATTGAATGTCGAGAGACTACATGAATGGTAGTACCATTTTCACAAATGGAAAACCCACTCACCACCATAGATGGTCACAGGTTTACAAATGGCATCCACCACACTAGTTGGCTTCTGAAAGGAAGTGGGCCTTGCTCCATGAGGTACAAGTCAGTATTGTGGTGAGCATCATTTCAATATTTAATCCATTTGACTATGTTGTATCTTAGATTTATCTAGATTTCATTATATGTTTTTGGCCATTATGCCTTTTCCCTTCTTCACCTTGGTGGTTGACATTGTGCCATAGTAAGTGGTATTCTTTGGGAATGGGTTTGCTTATGGGAAATCCCTTAATGAGACATCATACCGTTCCCAACCATACATACCATTTTCCATAATTATTCCCCTCCATTTCCTTATCTCTTGGGATTTTAGGGTGTATTGACCCAAGAAGGGGTTGTCCCTCATTCTATGGGAAGAAGGGGCTAAAGGCCTAGAGGGGTTGGTGTTGGGTAAAAGATAAAATCCATATATGAACTTTC
>JASDQU010306744.1:42403-57581 GCA_032191745.1 Picea mariana
TCTTAAGGAACAATTTACAGCTTTGTGACCAAAATTAGAACTGTAGAAACAATATCCATAGAAAAATTCTTTGTACCTGGAAAATGGTTGTCTTCTTTGAGCAAATCAATTTCTTCCATGCTGATGATTTCCTTGAGAAAGGAGTGTATTATTTCCTTGTTCTACAGATTCAGTTCTGGCACCTTTTTCTTTACTCCTCCTGGGTGGTTGATTATCTTCTTTTGTTTTTGCAGGTTTGTTGTCGTCATTGGTTGTAGATTTGACAAACTTGATGAAGTCTTTGTTTCTTGGATGAACACTACTTGATCCCTCTTCATAACCAAAACCTATTTTCAGCTTTGGATTCCTTTGTTGATTCAAAATGGTGGATAATCCTTCCGAGGCTTTGATACTTGACAGATTCTGATGATACAAGGCTTGAAACTTCTCCAACTCTTTCCTAGTTTTCACTACTTCTTCTTCCAGATCTTTACATCTTTCCTTCTTTTTTGATAACTATTGTTTCAGGATATCCTCGATTTTCTTTGCCTCTTGTAATTCCACTTTTAGCAGGGCAAAGTCTTCATCAGGCTATTTACTTTCTTTCTCAAACTGTATCAACAATTGTTTTTGCTTTTTGTTCTTAATTCTAAGTCTGTCAATCTCTTCCAGTGCATTGATCAGTTCTCCTTCCATATCAACCACAACTTCTTCTTCATTAGCCTCACTTCCTGTTCTTTTATTATCATAATCCTCTTTGGCCATAAGCATGAAGTCATTTAGTTTATTTCCAATAGAAGAGTCATTGTCTTCATCATCTGAAGGATCATCATCATTGTCTACACATAAACTTTTCTTTCTATCAAATATTTTGGATTTGTACTTCTCTTCACCTTCAGAGTTCTGGTCCTTCTTCTTGTGTGGACACTTATTTTCAAAGTGACCTATCTTACCACAATTAAAACATTTGAAGGGAAGCTTGCCTTGATATTTTCCTGATCCTTTGTTTAACCTTATCACAAATTTTTCCTCAATATCATCTAAATTTGAATCAATATTCTCATTTGCTTTAAAAGATGCTTCTCTAGTAATGGATTTATCTTTGTTGATTCTCATTTCATATGCAGTTAGAGTTCCTAGGAGTTGATCAATGGACAGAGTTTTAAGGTCATTTAGTTCTTCTATTGCAGATACTTTTGGATTAAATTTATCAAGAAAAGATCTTAAAATCTTCTGAACTAAAATTGATTCTTAAATCTTCTCACCAAGACCCTTCATGGAATTCACAAGTTCTTCAACTCTTAAGAAATACTTGCTAACTATTTCATCTTCATTCATATTTAGTTGTTCAAACTTCAACCTAAGTGTTTGAAGTTTGGCATCTTTTACTTTCTCATTTCCTTCATAGTTGCTAATGAGTTTGTCCCACATTTCTTTGGCAGTTTGAAGATACATCACCTTTACAAAATCGGCTTTTGCAAGTCCATTCAAGATAGCATTCATTCCCTTATCATTAAAGATAAATTCTAACTTATCATCCTTGGAAGCTAGCACAATAGGCTTTATGTATCCAGTCTCTACTACATCCCAAACATCAACACCTAAGGCCATTAGGTATGTTCTCATTCTAACCTTCCAGAAGGAAAAATTTGTTCCATCAAACAAAGGAGGCTTAGTGATTGAAGTCCCTTCATGACTTGTCATGTTTAAGCTTATAGATCTACCTTTAGATAAAAGGAATCGACTATGATACCAATTGTTGGACAACTGAGAGGGGGGGTGGGGTGAATCAGTTGTTACCATGCTTAAATAATTATGCTTATTTTAAAATATTTATAGAGCACTCAATGACAATCACAATAATGCAGAGAGGTAAGCAATAGAACATTTGACATCAGTCACACATATGAAATATACAAAGACAGATATTTCCTGAGGAAACCCATAAAGGGTAAAAACCTCTTCTTCTTGGTATGATAAGTAATATTTACATTCTGTACATTATCATACATATGAGCTCCAACTCATTGTGAGGCTACAACCTCTGTTTTGCAAGATGAAACTTCCTGAGAGCACCAACTCTCTGTTTTCTCTAACACCTACTAGAAGGAAGAACCAATTCCCTAGTTTCTATAGCACCCACTAGAAGGAAGCACCAACTGCCCAGTTTCTCTAGCACCCACTAGAAGGAAGAAACAACTCCATAAGTGTTCCAGCACCAACTGGATGGAAGCACCAAATTCCAGTCATGCAGGCACCAACCTGTATAATAGAGAACAATAGTTCTCCCTTGCACCACCCTGCCACCCTGGCTTTTCTAGCTACAACCAGATGGAAGCTACAACTCCCTATGTTCAAGCACCCACTTGAACCTCTGAGGACAATAGTCCTCCTGATCACCTCCCTACCACCCTGATTATAAATATTTTCTACTGAAAATTATTACAATGATTCAATAGTTGTCATTGGCTTACCGGGCTTATCACTATTCTGCTATGCTGCTCTGCTCTCCTGTATTAGTGTCTCTTTGCCTGCATCTTCTTTCTTTTTCTGATCTTCTGATTTTCTCTACAAGTGTACCTCAGCCTTATTTTACTGTCTCAGTTATGCATCTCTGTTCTTTTCTTCTGCTGCGCTTTATGCTCTGTGACTTATTTTGATTATATGAATTACGCCTCTTCTATGTACTTCAACTCCTGCCCACAACATGTTATTTCCCCGTGTGTAATTCCTCTCCACAACAACATCCATCTCTTCTTTGTTTTGCATATTTATAATATCTATGCACCTTCTTCATCCTCCATGCACAGTGACTTTGCATGCTCTTCATCATGTCATGGTTCTTCTCATCAGGTTTTTCACTGCCACTCCACTTTTGCTATGCTTTGCTCGTTCAAGCCTCATCTGTTACTCATCTCTAGGTTTTATCTCACACTGCACATACTGTAATTTTCCCTTTCTTACAGTTCAACTCATTTTTCCTTCAAAAAAACCAACCATGCAAAGTCACTACATGTTTCTTTTAACCACTTCCTCTACGGTTACACCTCAAATATTCTTGGGCAAAAACGCACAGCAACTGAATCACCAACTGTCCAAGAACCATGATTCAGTTCTGCTAACTAAATCATAACTGATCGATTACCTGTGAGGTGAGATAGTAACCCTTTGATCAAGATTCCAATTAACTAGCACCGCTGGATTAAATCCACAATATTTCACGTTTATCTCATATGCCCACTAGCTGTGATCGAGCGCTAAACATAATTTGAATTTCTTGATTCTGCATCTAGGCATTCCTGTGATGAAGGGTCTCGACACTCCAAGTCGCGATCGCTAAGACTCCAAGATGGATCTTAGCACCGCTAGTTTCTTCCCCTCACGTGACCACCGAAAGTGACCACAGACTGCGCCAAAAGGTGCTTCGTATTTCACAAACTTATGAACTTCATCGAGCCTGATCAACGGTCAAGATCTCCAATGATCTGATGGTCTAGATCTCATTGTGATCTCGCATATCATGATTCCTGTGATGAAGGATCTTGATACTCCAAGTCGCGACCGCCGAGACTCCGAGATGGAGCTTAACACCGCTAGCTTCTTCCTCCATCTTCCATAGATGTAACCACTGGCTATGACCATAGCCTTATTCGAAAACGATTTTTTCACATTCATGTCTCGGGTATTCTGTGATGAGTCCTCTCGACTCTCCATGTCATGAACTCTAAAATAGAGCTTGGCTTCTCTAGCTCTGCTCTCCATCTCTCGACAATGTGACCATGAGATATGACCACTCGCCAATCAAATGAGAACTTCGCTCCTTTGAATTTCCAGTCAGTGAAACGTTAATCCCTCACCACATGTCCCTCTTGGATCAACGGTCAATATCTTATCGCGATTTCACATATCACGAGTTGGGAGGTTAGAGAAATTCCTTCCTTTGACCTTTTAGTTAGCGAAATGATGATCTGTGACCACGTGTCTTGCCCGAAGATGGACGGTCCTCCTTCTTTCAAGATTTTGTAAGCCCGCTTCACCTTGCACTTTAAAGAACATGCAGGTTCTCCTAGATCCAATGACGGTCGGACCCCACGCTCGAATCTAACGCCCGAGATTTGTCCTCCATCTACGCACTCGACTTATCTAAATTTAGATCTGATGGTCATCAGGAATTCTCAATGGGATCCAATGATCACTGTTGCTTCTCCTCCCGACCTTACACATCCTCCTGACTTGGAATAATTTCTAAGTGTCAAAGGCCTCGACCTTTGATCCATCTAAGATCCTGAGTACTCTATCTCTCTTGAGCTTTGGCAATGAGTTAACCTCATCCCTGGTGCACACCTATGCACTGCGTGTGACTTTGCTCCAATCCTCCTGAGCTTATGTTATTCCTATTTTCCCATCGCTGCACACTCTGATCTTGCCATCAATGACAAGCACACTCTGCCTGTAAACATGCCAACACAAGAGAGTAATAAAACACTTATATTTGGATAAAAGGGGATCGATAATATAATAAATAAATTCTTAAAAGGTATATTGAAGGATAAGAGGTCTCATGACGAGCCGACCTATCACATCCATGGATATCTGGTGGTATCAAATTATCATGTTCTGGTCGCCAAACTAGGGCAATGACCCTAAGTTTCATGGATGAGAGAAAGGGGGTATCATCACGATCCAACCTTCTCATCTCGATTAGGTGTTTTTGGGTGACATTTCCACCACCTGGTCACCATGCCGGGGCAACGAACTTCAATCTCCCCTTATTCTATTATGAAAGAAAATATAAAGAAATAAAGATAAAAGGAAAATTATGGGCTTGGAAAAATTGAATTGTGGACGAAGGTACCAGACACCCTCTACAAAGGTGCCCATGAATGAGACCTTACATCCCCTAGTATGTCATGATCCCTATTCCCATTGGGTCTTGACCCCATCCACCTCATACACCTTACATGGCTTAGAGAGGGACCTCTTGGAGGCTCTCCTTGACCTAGGGAAAGATCTACCCAATAGGACACCTCGACAACCCTCCCATACTTAAGCTTCTCAAGTCGCATAGTGTCTTTGAGCTGTTAATTATTTGATACAGTAATCTTTGATGCACATGCTTAGATGACTTATTTATTTATTGGATCCACTTATCATGATGTTATGACTTGAGATCCTTGGAGGGAATTTTCATTTGTCTTTCCAGGACCTAGATGGTGGACAGTTTTGGGAGAACAAGCCTAGCATGGGCTTCCATGGGGCTACAAGCCCACAGGGTGAATGTGAGGGGTCTGCATACTAGATGAGAGAGAGATGACTTGGACGACATATCCCACCCATTTCTTTCTAACCAATTTTCCCAAGAGGGGAAAAATGTCCCACTTTTGAGCATGACGTCATGATATTGGGGGCTAGGGATTGGTGGTGAGGTGCCACTCATTTTCACTTGGACATTTTGAGGAGAAGAGGGTCTTCACCATGATGATATCACCTATATGCTTGAAAAATGGCCTTGGGAGGCCTTTAAATTCTTCTCCAATATCAACGACCTCCTCAAAGTGGAAAAACGCCCACTAAAGGGGTGACATCATCCTAGATTAGGTTTTGATTTATGCAAAAGATGAAATTTTAAGTGAATTGTTTAATATTATTGTGTTAAGGGGGAAATATTAGGGTTTTTGACCCCTAATATTGTGTTTTACTCCTTATTTTGTGGACAATCTATGTTATCTAATTTTTGTATAAATAGAGATCATGAGATCTCATTTTAAACATAACTTTCCCTCTTGTGAGAGGCTTGGTCTGAACTTTTCAGCCTCCTTAGCTCTTTTAGCTCTTGTGTACTTGTGTATGGATATAATTGTGAATGGTTGATGGAAGAAGTGATGCACTATCCTTGGAAGGTTATTTTCTATCTCTTGTGGTGGATTGTTGTTAGAGCAAGACTTGCCTCACCGTATGCAATCTTGTAGAGAGGGACTTACTCCATTTCCCTATGCAGACTTACTTTCCCTGATTGATGAATCCATAGACAATAATAAATATTTTTCCACTTGTACACACCTTGCAAGCTATACAACAAACATATACGTTGGCTGCTCCACTACAACCCACGTACATCGAGATTTGTTCCAAAAAATCAAAATTAAATGTCAGGTTTCCATGTCACGATAGGAGATCTATGATCCTTGGCCTTACATATACTGGAAATGTTCCAATTCGGCCCTTCAATTGAATTTTGAAGGCTATAAAGAAGCCAATTCCGAGCTATGGAAAATGAGAGAGAATTCAACTTTGAGAGCAAGGTTACTGTGGAGAAATTATTACTTCATTATTGAGTCTGCATCCCTTTGTCCTTTAAGTTTGAACACAGTGTTCATCCTCCAAGATATTCCCTTATTGATGGAGAACCTCTTTGTTTCCCTTATATGAGCTTGCCTTTGGTGGAGGATTGAAGTGGTGGAGGCCTAGTTGGAAGGAACTCGGTTTCTTGGTTCCAAATTGTACCAACACGAGAGTCTGTAATGTTTTCACTTCTGCTGATCATTTATTAATAGAAACACTCCTTTCCTATCCAATTGATATCTTGCAAATATATGTATTATGATCCATGGGCATGTTTGTTTTGTATATTAATGAATTATGTTATATAATGTGCTAACCTTTTATATTATCACTATATGCTTGCTCTGCTTGTTTGTTGGGAACTTGTTGTAGGTATAAAGCTTTGGGTCGAAGTTCTCAATGGTGGACATCATAAAATGTTTGGATAAGGTAGGCCTCTTTCTTTTCTATTTTGCACATTAGTTGATATAGCATATGTTGGAATTGAGTCGATTTCTATAGTCACAGCTGTCTGTTGTGGTTCACCCTAGACATAGAGATATTTTCCTCGTAACAAAATTGTCGACCACACTGGGGATGGATCTTCTTTCTTAGGGTTTGAAGTACTTTTCTTGTTGTCCCTTGACCAAGTTTTAGAGAACCTTGGTCATTTTTGACCAATTTTGGGACTTCGACAGGCTGGTTGAAGACTAAGCACTAGGCAAAGCAGATATCATGGGATCTCACCACCTTTTGTGGACTTTTTGGGTTTAGGGTTTATGTAATAGATATGGGATGTTGACCCATGGGTTTACCCATGCTTAGGCCCTTTTGTAATGTATAAATAGAAACCTAGGTGATGTAAGTAAGTAGTAGTGTTGTGAAGTGCTATGCTAAGTGCAAGTGATGTAAGTAGTTAGATCTATGTGATTGAGTTAGCTCTGTGCATACTATGTGTTGAGAACTTGCAGAGCTGAGTGCAAGTGGTTGTAAGAAAGACTTTGTGTTGTGCCAAGCTCAGGGAAGGAGGATCTGGTGAGGTGCACACAGATCTCCTATCCTATGCGGAGTTGGTTTTGATGGTTTGTGCATGTAAGGAAATTGAGAGAAGATAATAAAGAAGACAAAGAGTTGGTGGACATAGCCCCACACTGGGGGTGAACCACGCATATCCTGTGTTATGAATGATTTGTGTGATTGATGTGATTTATTCTTAGTACTGTAATCTTTATGTATGTTAGATGCATCTGATATAATATCTTATTGCTTAGTGATGTGGATGAATGCTAGATTTGATCTATTTCTATGTGCTAAGTGCTTGGATGTGTTAGATCTTGTTGAATACTATGCTCTGTAATTAGGGTTTTACCTGTGATGTGAATAAGGGTTAAGTACTAATTAATGTTAACTGCTAAGTGCTCTATTAAGTATTGTAATCACAGATCTGTGTCCTAACTAGGTTGTAGACACTTGAGTCCTGTAACCCCCCCTACCTCTACCTCGAGTGAGACTTTATTTTCTTTGCAGGTGTTGCCAAAAGGGTTGGTAGTTAGGGTTTTTTTGGTGAGTTGTTGAAGCGTTGAACCCTAGGTCTACCCCTGTGTGTGCCAACAAATGGTTCTGTTTCTAGGACTTGAAACTGTGATTGCTAGGAACTGAGGAAAATAAATCTTTGTGCATAGATATGTTGCTGTAGTGCGTAGTATTCTACTTGACATGTGGAGCTCTATGCTAAGAAGAGAAGGCCGATATGAAGAAAAGAGGTAGTATCTTAAAGATTTGTGCTCTGAAAAAAGTAAGATAAGTGGAAATTTTTATTTCAAAAGAATGGATATAGATATGTGTTGGCGACATAAGTCACTCCTGGATTGCTATCAGGAGCAGAGCCCGACACCCATCAGTTTTTTATGTCACATTTTTTTTATAGATGGGGTGACCGAATGGAAGCCAACTCAAAACGATATCATTCCAACCCTAAACTAGGCCAGACATGCATGGGTGAGTGAGGTCTTTATAAACTTCAGATAGTGAGTGTATTAAATGGTGAACAGATGGAAGATTTATATGGAAGGAGTGCGAAGGTATGTTACAAACGACAGGTTCCTAACAGATTGTAGAAGAAGGAATCCAAACGCAATGTCTTCTTGCACTTAAATACAAAAACCAGAGAATACAATAATGCAACGATAAATCATTTATCATAACATAACTGTAATAATTCGTGCGACTCAGTCAGTCATGAACTCTCTAAGCATGAGAAGAAAACTAGATGGAACAAGAAAAATTGTCTGTCATAAACGAGATATCTCAAATACAGATGCATAAGCTGAAAACTAGAATAGTTGCTAAAACATTGCAGTAGGGATCTCTGCTCAACCATCGATACTTACAAAATGGCAAAAATGCCTACATATACTCTTCCCTTCCTTTCACCCAGCAGAGGCGTCTCTAAACTTTCAGTGGATGGTGTCACCTCAATCAAATCTGGCCTGTATTGTTCTGTCATACGCTACCTTTAATTCAACATGGCTCGCACCAGGGGGTAGCTGAGCCCTTTGAATGTTCAATTGGCGTGTACAGGTTCCCCTGGTGAGTTGGAGACTAGGCGTGGCTTTCCTGAAGAGAACCGGTACAAGGGACCCTCCTGAGTAAATTTCAACCGAGACCTCCATACTCTGTAATAAATGGTTGACGTGAGGCTTCACCCACCCTCTTTCTCCTTTATCCATTCTGAGTAGGTACCGAGATCCAAATATCATCGAGCTGGAGTTGGTAGAGCACAGTGCCCCCCTTCTGAGAATTAATTCGGCACCTTTGGCCAAATGAAAACGAAAGCACCCCTTACTTTAGACCTCCTCTCTTATGACCAGGCATCAGAACCATGGGCTCGGTCCTGAGCGCTATCGGGAATTCAGGGTTCGGGATTTCAAAATGCAAAAAACAAGGGGTGCTTGCTCCTCAAAACTTCGATACCCGATTTACGATGAGCTCCACCTCAATGAGCTAGCCCCTAACGACGAGAACCTGATCCATATGACCTGCTTCCGAGTGATCGTAGTCAAACCCTCCATCGGAGTTTCAGAATTCACGATGTCATGATTCACAAGTCCTCTAAACTCGCGAATCTCTGATTCCCAATGGCTCCTTCCATGCTGGCCTTTTGACTAGGCCCTGGTCCAAGTGACCACCACCACATGCCCTTGACCATATCCATCGGGGTTTCACGGTTCGCCTTTTTGAAGTGCACGAACTACTCGTCCCCAAGATCCCCGATATCCCGATGGCTTCAAGTCCTCCGATGGGCGCTTTCTTGTCGGGAATTTCCCGACGACACCGATATCTTGCCACGCGTCCCTTCTCAGGCAGATGGTCTAGATCTCCTTTGCTGTTCCTTGCGTCCATGATCAAGCTCGCTTGTGTTTACATCAGAGGTCTCAAATCGGAGAGGAAAACATCCCTGTGCAAGAAACGTCGCTAACATTAGGCTCCACGGGGGATAGAGTCATCCCCGTGATGCTCTAAGAACTCCTTCTGCAGCTTCAGTGCCTTGCTATTGGGCTATGGAGTTACTTATTAGGCCGAAAACATACAAAAAGAAACTAAACAAGAACTAAAATACAATATTTACAAACAGAGGAGCCACCTAAGGCTCAAATAAAACATTTTTTTAGAAAATGCCCATTCATTGGGCTGTTGAAAACCTCTTCACCCTCTAGATCCTGCAACCCATAGGTGTTGTTGGAGAAAATCTTAGAGATTTTAAAGGGGCCGATCCATAGGACGTCGAACTCGCTGTGCTTGCCTTTATCCTGTCTAGGTGTGTCCCACTTAAATACCAAGTCCCTGATCTCGAACTCCTTTTTCCTGACCTTCCTGTCAAAAGCCTGCTTGATCTTCTACTGATGACTGTAAGCTGCATCCCTCACTTGTTCTCTGATCTACTGCACTTCCATTATCCGATGAATTCTTCTGATCATATGATCTGGTTCTCCCTCATAGTCTTGAAATAACTTCACCACAGGTAAGGCGAGATGAGTAGGGAAAACTACCTCTGCTCCATAGACTAGTTGAAACAGCGAAGTTCCCAGAGACCTCTTCGTCATGACACAATTGACCCATAGAGAAAATTTCAACTTTGAATCCCAGGCTCTTTTGTTATCCTCTAACAATCTTTTGATGATCTTTATCAGGCTTTTGTTAGAGGATTCCGCTAAACCATTTCCCTGGGGATAGTAGGGGGTGGAGTGAACTAGAGAGATCTGGAACTGCTCACAAAACTTAATTAAAGGTTCAGTTTTGAAAGAAGCAGCGTTATCGGTGATGATTTTGCTAGGACAACCAAATCGGGCTATGATATCCTCCAGGAAGCTGATAATTAATTTGTGTGATGCGCTTCTAGTGGGGAGAGATTCTATCCACTTGGTGAAATAATCTGTCGCAGTCAAGATCCATCTGTGCTGACCACTTAAGGGAGGATGAATCTCTCCGATGAAGTCCAACCCCCACTGCTAGAAAGGTGCCAAAGCTACAATGGGTTTCAATGGCAGTGAGGTGAGTTGTTGCTTTCCTGAGAACTTTTGACATTTTGTGCAAGCTCTGATCTCCCTGCAAACATCGGCGAATAAAGTAGGCCAGTAATATCCAGCCCTGAGGATCTTATGAGCTGTGGTTTTCCAGAAATGATTCCCCCCACAAAGGCCTTTATGGAAATCAAACATAACCTTCTGGGCTTCCGGTGGGTTCAAACATCTCAGCAGCATCCCTAAAGGATCTCTCCAGTACAAAACTTGCTCAATGAGACAATACCTGACCGCCTTGAGCTTTAAAGCTCTCACTTTGCTTTTTCCCATTCCATCGGGGGGTTTCAATTCTTGCAGAAAATAAAGAATGTCACGACACCAGGCAAAATTTACCAGCGATAAGCCGTCTTGAGGGCATTGACTGGGCAGCCCAGTTTGTTGATTTCTTGAGCGAGTGTTGAGGAAATTGACTCCCAAGGCTTCACAATTGGATTCAGCCAGTAGCTTGGCTAGGCCTTGCCCCTTAACCATCTTGGTGGGCTTTATTTCCAAGTCAAATTCCAGAATTTTTTCTATCCATTTTCCTCTTCTCCCATCTATGTCTGGCTGTACAAGAATGTCTTTTATGGAAGCTGAAGGAACGTATGTTGTCACTTTCGAATGCAAGATGTAGACTCTGAAATCTTTGAGGGCTTTCACTAAGGCATAAGCCTGCTTCTCCATGATCTCGTACCGGAGCTCTGCATCTCTCAATGCTTTGCTGAAGAAGGCAATGGGTTGTTCTTGTCCTTCCACATTTCTCTGCAATAAGACCGCCGCCACTGTATCAAAAGAAGCAAAGGAGAAAATTAGGAATTCTTTGGAATAGTCAGGACTGACAAGAACAGGTGCCCCAGTAAATGCCCTTTTTATTTGGTCAAAAGAGGCCCTGGGCTCAGTGGTCCATTTCACTTCGTTTCCCTTTTTGAGCATGGCCGTGATGTGTTTCACTAGCTCGACAAAATTTGAGACAAATCTCCTTAGAAAATTATTTTTTCCCAAAAAAGCCTGAACCTCTTTTTTAGACTTGGGAAGTGACAAGGCTTGAATTGCCTCCACCCTACTGGGATCAATTTTCACTCCCTCTACCGATACTATATGTCCCAATAACTTTCCTTCCTGCATAGCAAACAGGGACTTCTTGGGGTTCAGGGAAAGGCCAAACCTTCGGCATTTCGAGAAAACTTTTCTTAAGTGGCAGCGGTGCTCCTTATCATACCTGAAGAAGACCGTGATGTTGTCTAGGTAGATCACTACAAATTGGTCTTTTTCTTCGATGAAGGCTATATCCATGGCTCGCTGAAATATTTCTCCCGCATTCATAAGCCCGAATGGAATTTTGGCATACATGAACGTGCCCCAAGGAGTGGTGAAGGATGTCTTTTCTCTGTCCTCAGGCATGATCGATATCTGATTATAGCCAGAAAACCCATCGATCATGGATATCCTGGAGGCGCCAATTACCCTCTGCAGTATGTGTTCCATCTTAGGTAAGGGGTAGTTGTCTTTCTTTGAGCTTCTGTTGAGATTCCTGAAATCAACACAGAGCCTGATTTCTCCACTCTTCTTCCTTACTGGGACCAAATTGGCCACCCATTCAGAATACCTCAAGGGGACAATGATTTGGGCATCTAACAGCCTTTTAACTTCCTTCTCCATGACGGGAAGTAACATGAGGTTTATCTATCTTAGCTTCTGCCTGAAAGGCCTAGCTCCTTCCTTCAATGGGATCTTGTGCTCGATGACAGATGTGTCATACATCTTGAGGTCTTCGTATGTCCATGCAAACACATTGGCAAACTGTTTCAGCAGCTCTGTGTACTCGACCTTCTGTTCTTTGGTTAAACTACTTGACAATTTGACAAACTTGGGCTCCTCTGGTGTGCCAATGTTGCATTTGGTTGTCTCAGCATCTTCATTTGAGACCCTGCCCTTTACTGGCACATCATTCCCATCGAACAATCTCTCTAAAGGGACAAGTCCTCTCAGGATGTGATTGCTGGGTAGCTAAATGATCTGATGATTAGCGATTTCATTTAAAAACCTCTCAGGACGAGGGTTACCTTCCAAATCATGATCTTGGTCAATATGCAGCGCAGAAAATTCATCCACTGCTTGGAGAAACCTTTCAAGTTCAGAATCATCGTCGAACACCTTCCAATGCTTGACATTGTCTGGCACTGAGGGCCTATACCTTATCTCAACATCACTTTTTACCATAGGCGGCAGAGGAAAATTGAGCAAACTAGCTGAGACAGCTAAAGAATCGGCCAAAGCATTTTCTTCCCTCGGAATGAAAGAAATGTTAAAAGCCAGGAAGAAATTATCAATAAGGTCCCATACGTCATTCCGATAATTTCTAAGTCGGGGATTATGGGCACGATAAGCATTCCTTACCTGCTGAATAATCAACTCAGCATCTCCGAATATTGCCACTTCTTCAATTCCCATTTCCTTTGCGGCCCTCATACCCAAAACAAGAGCTTCATACTCTGCCACGTTGTTGGTGACTTCGAATTCCAGCTTGTATGATAGGGATATGACTTCTTGACAAGGTGATATGAAAACCACCCCAGCGCCAACTCCTTCGCTAGAAGAAGCTCTGTCAAAAAACATCTTCCACACAGAGGAACTTTGAGGTTAAATCGGATGATCAGGGCTGGGATGTTTTCTGATTAGTAAAGAGCTTTCAGGGGCATCGGTAAGCTGCAGAAAGCTAGACCCTAAGTCGGTGTCAAGTGCAAAGATGGGGTGGTTGGTAGGGTCTTCTTCATCACTGAAAATATAGGCCAGCTGGGCTTCTTTGTATAATCTCCTTCGTTCCCCTCCAAAGACCAGAATGGTAGCATACGTGAGATCCATCTGTAGTGTCCCTCCCAATTTTTTGATCCATGATCTAGACAACAGCCTATCGAATTTTGGGGGAGCGTCAGCTACCACAATATCCATGACCACACTCTTCATGGGTAGCTGAAAAAGAGAAACCACCAAGTCATTGATGACTCCCAGACATTGCACCCTCCTATAATCAAAAGAGTATAAATCATGGTAGGCCTGGTCACTTCTAATCCCAGCTCTTCCATCACTATTTTGGGCATAAGGTTATGGGATGCCCCTGAGTCCATGAGGCAGTTATGCAGCACTTTATCATGTATATTCAGGGATGTGCAGAAGGGAGGGGATGAATTATCTCTATCTTCTACCATGGGCCCTAAGACGACTGCAAGATTTTCATCTTGAAGGTTTATTGAGTCAGAGGGAGGCTAGGGGGGGGTCTGATTGTAGCAATTTGGAGAGGGACCTTTTGAAGTCTTCATTTTTAACTAGCTCAGAGAGGGGGATAGGAATCCTAATCTTCTGAATCTCATGCTCAAAATTGAAGGAGGGGGTAGGTTTAGGAGCCTCTCTTACCTCAGTGATAGGTTCTTTGGCTGTTGGCAAAGCACTCTGAGTTTTCTTTTCTTTAGCTGCGGCTGCTGCAGTTTTAGTAGGCCTATCTGCTATGAGGGGATGGTCTGAGCTATCAAAGTCTCCTTCTTTTCTTCTAGACCTGAGATTATATCTGTTAGAAGTGTGACCAGGCCTTTCTTCTTTCCCCAACTCATGAATCTGAGCACTCATCAATGATTCTTCATATGATGACTGTGTCAAATGGGGAAAAGGGGGAGTTTCTTCAATACAGTGAATTTAAGGGCCAAACTCGTCTATCTCCTCTCTTTCCTCATGATCTAAAAGGTTATTTTGGAGGGGGGCTTGAACCCTTTGGTCTTCTCTGTTCTTTCCCCTCTATTCCCTCGGGAAAACCTGAGGCATATTGTTAGCCGGTCGTCTGAAACCTCTATTATTATTGTTTTAGGGATCTCTATACATGGGCTTCCCTTCTAATTCCAACCTTTCTACCTTGGAAACAAGTGATTTTAGCGTTCTAGCTATCTCATCTGTCTGATGGGGCAGGGGAGAAGAGATGCATGAGGAATCTTCAAGCCTGTTCTTGGAGGTAGTTCTATCACTGACGTTCCTGAGTCGGTTGACAGCCAATATGTTGGATTCTACCTCCATGACTGCATCTTGCATGTGGGCCAGCGTAGCAACTCTTCTCTCTCTCAGTAGTAGGCAGAAATCAGGATCAAAGGCATTGGAGTAAGTGATCATTGTAGAGGCTTCAGAGGGTTTTATCTCAGCAGGTATTCTGTTGTACATTTTATTAAACATCTTGGAGAAGTCAGAAACAGATTCTCCTTCTGTTAACGATATTTCTTGCTAGGGGGGTTAGAAATCAAATGAATGGGTTAAAACCCACTTATCCAAAGTCTCGGGCG